>BQNB010101405.1:0-24478 GCA_026074375.1 Tanacetum coccineum | reverse complement strand
TTTAAGCAAACCCGTACAATTCAAAAAGGTACTTTGTGAATTTATTGATGTTGTCAATGACTTGAAAACACAGGGTGTTATATTAAAATATGTCGGCTAATACGGAATTACATTAGTTTACATTAGCCGGACACGCAGGGACTAGAAATGTCAAGTGTAGTAAGTAGATCGTGTCCCGGGCTATATATATCCCCACCATACTTCCATGGAGGGGTGAGGATTTATTTTACTTGTAATAAGGTGTGTGTGTTTCTCTCTTTAGAAAACACACATCTTCCCTTTCTCTCACTAATAATATGGCTAAACATTTGTTCAATCCTCCCCGACCTCCGGATCATGTCTCTTGTTATGTGAATCTTTATGGGTAACAGGTTTTGAACGCTTAATCAAAATGAGCACTTATGGACTGTTTTTGCAACACAGTTTTAAAGACCCTTTAAGAAAAACCTTAAAACAAAATCAAAGACTTAAAAACTTGGAAAATAAATAAAAAACAACTTACAAAGGGCTGTCAAAAGTGGCCAAATGACCCAATAGGTTTTTAAACCTGAAATGACCCATTTTGGCTGTTGTCCCAAACACCCCTTTATCTTTTCTATATCAAATTTTAACCTAATTTTTAAAGTTTTAAGCAAAGAAGTTTAAGGACAAATAGTAACAAAGCAAAGTTAAACCAAGATAAGCAAATTTCAATAGTTAATAAGCACTTAGATTAAGCAAATATAGATAAGCAAAATTAAGCTAAATCTGACAGTTTTAACTAAGTACTTAAACAAATGGAATCTAAATGTCAAATAAGCATTAGCTAACCATTAAAGAACATTAATAAGCATAAATAAACAGATATTAAGCAAGAATAAGCACAAGCACAGTAAATAAGCTAAAATAGAAATGTGAAGTGTACCTTATTCTCTTGCTCAAAACAGGGAATGAATGACCTAAATTAGCTTTAACCTACCCAACTTATTTGAAATAAGCAATCTAATAAAATAACCTATAAGCTCTTTCTTTTTAAGCTTATCTTCCAATAGCTCAAAATTTCCAAATTCTTGATTCCAAATACACATGAAACTCACAAAAGATATTATATGAACTTATATTAATAAAACAGTTGCTATAAGCTTAGAAAAACTTATATAAATGACATGTAAATGAGGATGAGCTTAAATGCATAAAAACAAAATTTGCTTAAACATAAAACTAAAATTTTCATTAGAATTTTGAAAGGTTACAATACTTTGAAATGTAAAGACAGAAAACATAAATTAAGACATTTAAAAAAACTACAACTACCCTACTTACTGTGTGAAAACACACACACTTATATAGTCGAGTTCCTTCTTGGACTTGTGCTAGTTGTGTTTTCTGTGTGAGAGCTTCAAGACTTCAATCTTGGCCATTGAATTTGAGTGGTGCCCAAGTCCTATGATCACAACCCTTCAATTCTTGTCTTCTTTCTTAGTCGAATAGGGTGCTTGAGGATTGCCAAGGTGGATTTTGGAGGGATAAGGTGTGTATAAGGGTTGGTCGACATAGGGGAGAAGAAAGGGGGACAGTGTTTTGTCTAGTGTGAGGAAAGGACACACACTCTCTTGTGGGAGATGTGTAGTGTTCGCGCTATTTTTAAAAGATATGTAAAAGGGAAAGTTTGGTCCCTGGTTTTATAAGGTTGTATTGCAATCATAGTCCTTGATTGGTGCATCTTTGGTCCTTTTTGTTTGTACAGGTTTGCACTGTTAGTCCTTTTAAGGACTAACAAAGTTAACTTTAAAAGGGTTTTGGGGTAAACGGGTTGTTATAAAGGGGGATTGGTTTGGGCTCCTTGTTGGGCTTGTGTTGGGCCGGTATGTATAAAAGAGGTTTTATAAGGATTTAGTATATAAGTGGGCTGACCCGGGCCCACTAGGTGGGTACGGGTGGGCTCACTTTTGACAATTTAGGTTTTCGGGTTCGGTTTTCGATGCTTTTTCTAATGCCACTTCCCGGGGTTGACTTTGACTTTGACTTTTTTGTTGACTTTGACTTTGTCTTTTTGACTTCTCACGGTCTTTCCGTTCTCGTGCTCGGTTTTGTCGTTTTGGCTTCGATTTTGTCCTTTTCTTAGATATCCGTTACCTGCATAATACAAATGCAAAACATACAAATACAATGTATTTTTGGTACGTTTTTGGTCATTTAAGTCCGTTTTTAGTGGTCAAAAGTATGTGTAATTAAACACATACCAAAATCCCCCATACTAAGATATTGCCGTGTCCTCACGCAATGCTATAAGTAAACACTTAAGAAAACTAAGAATCTCGATCCCCCTCGACTAATTACCTCGAAAAGTAGCTAAGTGTTCATCGAGGGGAATTAAAGAATCAAGAGTTTAGAAAAGCCCCGTTTTTACCATTCTTAAAGATATACACTTATTCCTACACATATTTTTGTATTTTTCCTTTTTCTCATTTTTTTTGTATTTTTCTTTTTAAGCAACTAACTAACATATTTGACTTTCGTTATTTTCATAACCGTTAGGGATCATAGAACAAGACGCATTTCAATCCTAAAATGCCCCAAAAAGGATAAATTCATCGTTCCCGACTTTTCACTTATTCCAAACCAAGCTTAAAACGAAATCACCGTTAAATATCAGTTAAGATGCTAACACTACTCATATTTGCAACTTGTGAACTTTTCACTCCCGACAATTATTATATCTTAGGTGAATGTGCCATTTTGAATTTCAACCATGGATCAACGTTTTATAAAATTTATATGCTTTACGTTCCACCCGAGAATAATGAGTTTGAAGGTGAGATCATCCCATGTAGCGACTTTCGTCTCGGCACATCCCAACCTTGCGGCTAAGTGACCAGGCTTTTGACACCCCACAGAGACTAGTATCGGGACTCACGGACCTTTGGTTTAAAAAACTCTTAGGTTTCCCGTATATACATAGCTTATTAAAAACTTAAAATGAAATAGTCAAAGTTCAAAAGCATATTTAAATTTAACAAAAAGAGATCTTACATTTATTAATTCACACTTAATATTAAACATAACCATGATACAATTGTAACCCTCGACCTTTTAGAAGGCTGCAACATCGGTTGTGAGCCGGCAAGATGCAACAAACTTTTATCAGTCTCGGATTATTATTCTTACTATGGGCTTTCTTTAGAAGGCTGCAACATCGGTTGTGAGCCGGCAAGATGCAGCAAACTTTTATCAGCCCACAGTTTATATTTATTATTCATTATTTTTTCATTTTTCATCATTTTTTTCATTTTTTTTTCATTATACTTTATTTACGATATATAGAGAAGACTTTTTTTTAGAAAATTTAAGTATAAATTTGAACTAAGACTAAAATTATTGCTATCGACTACATCTTAAAAATTATTGATTTAAGTTTAATCTCCAAAAATAGCACGTATTATTAGTCCGGTTAGGAGCTTATGGGAGAAAAAGCCACAAATTACATACATGAGCTCTTAAGATTTCTAAATAATCCTTGTTTAGCATCCAACTCATACTTAACTTTATCATTTCTCGTTTTTCTTAAAAACCCGCGAACGCTTAGTCTAAAAGTTAAGGAACAGGCTAGAGCTCAACACGCTCGATCGAGTCAAAATTTATTCTTATTCTACCCAACAGGAAAGTCAAAATTGTGACAAAACACTTATTTTATTTTTTTAATTTTTTAATTTTTTTTCATTTTTTGCTATTTTAGTGGTAAAAATAGGATTACGTAAAAACAACGACTGCATGCACAATCAAATCGATAGATCCCCCCATACTAGAACTAAACATTGTCCTTAATGTTTTAAGAAGGGTCTCTACGTCAATCCTACACCGTTTATTAAGTATACTTAAAGATAAACGTTAGTCGATAAGATTAGGATATTGGATTCCCAAATGAAGCTGAGGATGTAAAGCTCGAGTGATCGAAGGACAAAACCACGAGCACGAGAGGCTTCAAAAATCTAGGCAATCCTAGACAAATAACACAAAACAAAAAACACAGAATAGGAAGAGGCGAGCCTCATCACAACACAAAACACTTATTCATTAATAAAACTAAGGGATATAAGCATGGGTTGCCACCTACGAAGAGCTTGTTTTTGTTAACCGAGTCTTGAGCCTGACTCGACCCCGAATTCATTGGTCCATGGGGGAGCAAGTGGAAGATAAAATCTCTATCGGACTTTCATTCAAGTGGTTTGGATAAACATTAAATTTCGTGAAAGTTCCACTCCGATGAGATATACCCGACATAAAAGAATGATAATTGGAGATGTCGGGGTCAAAAATGGTATCTTCATTCCCGCAAAAGAGAAGATAAGGTGGAGTAACGGGATACGTAAGAAAAGGAAGAAAGATCCATACAACATATGCCAAGAGAGGAGATTGGTCATCCTCGAATGGTAAATTCACATTTGTCATAGAAAGAACGTTCTCACGAATCCTGGAGTCAACAATACTAGTTAACTCACTCGGATCGGGCTCACTCTTAAAATAGAAACAATCATACTCCGGTGGAGATATGATGTGAGCGAGTTCATCGGCGAACTCCTCATGATAAAAGTCACTCCTATCGGCAGGAGGAAACGGATCATTCGAAAGATCAAAGACAAACGAATCATATTTAGAAAGAGAAATATCAGAATGAGTAGTGGTACTGCCACTACTTTTCTCTTCAATATGATCGTCATCGAGATAGAAAGCTTCATAATCCGGAAGAGAATAATTAGAACGAGTAGTGGTACTGCCACTACTATTCTCTTCCAAATCAAAGCAGAAAGTTTCAGATTTAGGTATAGAATTATCAAAGGTGTTAGTCTCCTCTAAGAAAAAGTTAAGAGATGTAGAGGAAGACTTGGGCATAAAATCAGAAGATGGAGGTGGATTAGAATTAATTGCTTCGATCTTAGCAATGAGAAGATTGATTTTCGATAATTTTTCACGAAGAATATTGTCCTCGATCTCTCCATCTTTCGTGTGAAAATCCTTCACCTCCTCTAAGCTGACGAGCTCATAATTGGGAGGTGATGCCTCAACATAATCTATGTCGTCAATAGAGAAAGAATTGTCATCAATCGAAGTATAATCATCGTTAGAATCAGAGAAACCCTCAAATTGATCTTTTGAAATGTCAAGAGGCGGAGAATTATCATGAAAAGGCACATTACACATTTTGTCGAGAATACCCTCAGACTCACTTGGGATTGGGACAAGGATCTCAACACTAGACTTTATTACTTTGTCTGATTCCGTTTCCAGAATAGTATCGAGATGCTCATCTCCCATACTTAGAGAGTTATAGGGTTCCTCGGTTGATAAAAACAGGTGTGATTGCAATAGTATAGTCCTCCTCGTCATCATCATCATAGTAGACGGTAGGACGATTCCAATTCGGAGTATTAATATACTCAGCCAACTCCTCATGAATATTTTGCACATTATTATGAAGTTTATGAAACAACTCTAGAATACCCTCCGGTTGATATTGCTTGTCTTCAAAAGCATGCCCAATTTCAAGAATTGTCTCCCATGCTAGTGATATAACTTTTGGCGTTTCATAAAAAGAAAATTGATTAAACTTTCTTAAGAAAGTTTGCACAGAGTTAATTAGGTTTCTTTGATCTTGCAAAAATTCCAAACTTGTTTCTTCTTGAGGCGGTTGATGAATGACGGAATACTGCATGGGTTGAGTATTAATGTTAGCCGCCCGTTCCTCTGCTAGCAATTTAGCACAAGTTTTCTCACTAATCGGTTGATGAATGACGGGAAATTGTGGGGGTTCAAATTGGTCAAAACCAGAATAATTAGAATCGTAACATGGATTAGGTTCGTAATAATTCATCGGTTGACATTGAAAAGTCTCGTAAGGACCCCACAATCTTCACAACAAGGATATTTTTGTGGAAAACTCGGTGAAGTTTATGGAAAATAATCAAAGTTTTGATTGAAACACGGGTCCTGATTGTAGACAAACAGGACTTGAGGTCGACAATCATAACCATGATGGGCATTGTTCCCACATAACTCACAACAGTATGGAACGTATTGGGGTTGTGGGGGTGGGTATGAAAAATCAGGAGGATTATCGAAAGAATTCGGAGTTGAATCATAAGTGAAAGAATCTCCGTTCCTTGAATGGCATAGGAAGCAATATCCATCTCGAAGATCATTACCACACCGCTCGCAAGTACACCATCGACAAGGGTGACCATATAACGGTTCTCCACACCCTACGCATCGGACAAATGTCGACATAAAGAATTAAACGATAATGAGGGTTAAGAAGAGAATTAAACGGTTTAGAAGAAAAAGAAGATTATTTTTGGGTTTTTAAGCTTTTTAAACAACATATTTTATTAAAGGACAAAACGAGATCGAATAACTTACCAATAATCAACTTGTTTCACGGTAGCTCTTTAAAAGAAAAACGCACAAAGGAGCGGAGGAGCGGGAAAGCGCGAAGCTATTAAAAACCTTCTCCTTTCGGGTCGTAGTTCCTCGGAACAACCCTCCTTATACCCCTCTTATAGTTTGTTAATCGATTAAAGGTGAGCCGTACCTCGCAAGTGACACAAAGGCAAGTTTTAATCTTTGATTCGGGAACTTATTATGATAATGCTTTAGTTGAAAGCATTATATTGATGATTTTTTTTATTCTTTATTAAAGACAATGATTTTATATTTTTGATTTTTCTTGTTTTTATTTTATAAATATACTAATAAAAGAAAATGAAAAATATTTTTGTATTTTTAATTTTTTTTATAATAAAGAATATAACTTCACAAGGAAGGATCTTCAAGGCACAACAAACTTCAATTCGATAATCGTCTCACGGCCTCCCCGGCAGCGGCGCCAAAAATTAATTTGTAGCAATTTATACTATATATATAATATAATATAGGTGAAAATAAACAAATCACTTTTAAAATCCAAAAAGCAATAAGTTTAAATTCACAAATAAAAATATATATATCCGGAAGTATCGGTTTCTCGCTTCGTTATCCACAAAGTTTAATACCGGACCCGGGTCGTTATGTCCCAACGAGGCCGCAAATTTAAAAATCGAGTTTGGTTTGTGAACAATGCTTGAATGGAACAAAGATTTTGATTGGGTTTTCTAAATCTATGGGAAAATTAATGTATTCTACACTAAAAACAATTAAGGCAACACAAATTTAAACTAAAAACGCAAACGGGAATCCTAAAAACGCGACTTAAAAACCCTAATTTATCAAAATTAATTCCTAAAATGATCTTTTTGACTTTTATAAGTCCTAAATGACTAAAATGCAAGAACTAAGAAAACTAAACCAAAAACGAGAGCAATTTAGGCTTAAAAACACGAAAAACGTGAACGGGATTCAATCCCGTTCTTTAAAAAATCAAAATCTACAATTTTAACCCTACGAAAGCAAATCTAATTTTCCTAAGTCCTAAATGTTAAAAGAAAATTTTCTAAAAAAGAATTATATTTTTTTGACTTTTTTATAATTTTTTATGAATTAAAAACGATCTTAATGAAATTAAATGATTAAAAATACTAAACTAATTATAAAAATTCTGAAAAAATCCTGAAAAGTGCATTTTGGCTTATGCTGATTCTAGGAAAAATAAGAAGAGGTTGCCAGCTTATTGGAATAAGCTGGGAAAAAGCCCTAAAGGGCTGAAAGCTTATTGGACCAAAAGTACTATAAAGAATAAATAGTGAAGCACTTAACCAGATGGCCCTACTGGTGCCAATGGTTAGTGTGTGTGACTTGTGGGACGAGTATGTGTAAAGGGAGAGGTCATGGGTTCGACCCCCATGCCTCTCCTTTTTTATGAAACATTTTTTTTTCTTTTTTTTATAAAACTTATAAAACAAGCAAAAATAACAACTTTAATAAAAAACACTTTTTATAAAACCTAAAAATAAGCTGGGAAAAAGCAACAATAAGCAAGCAGAAATGGCTTTTTTACTAAGTTATACTAAGGCAGCCCCTTTTTTAGCTTTTAAAAACTAAATGAGCTAAGGCAAATTCAAAATAAGCTAAGACATATAATCACCTACACCTAATAAGCTAGAGTGAGCAAAAATAAGCTAAGAGATTATGCCAGAATAAGCTAAAAGTGACAGAATAACAGTGAAGGCTTTAAACTTAAAATGTTAAGCTAAAAGTGCATTGAGCTCAAAAAGCTAAAATAAGTTAGGGACTAAGCTGGATAAGGCATGGGGGTCTAAACTACCTCTAATAAGCAAAATTAACCCTAAATAAGCAACCACAATAAGCCAAAATGCTTAAATAAGCAGATGAGCTTTTCGCTCAAAACTGGTAACCAAATACCCCAACAGCAACTTTTCTAGCTTGTTTTTAAGCTAGATGATGGATCATTATGGCTTAGCAGCTTATAGCTTTGAGAAGCTTAGCCCATAAGCTATAATAATCAACATTTAAAAATTATTTTAAAATTAAAATAAGTTATGAAACAGGCACATGAAAATGGCTTATTGCAAATAATGCTCTTTTTTGGTTTCCATTCAAAAGACAAGAGGCTTATTTGGAGCCCTAAAATAAGCTTATCAAATAAGCTTAAAACACAAAACTAACCTCAAACAGATTTAGATAAGCTAGGAATGAGCTTATGCTCAAATTTTCAAACTTAAAAACAAACTCTAACTATCCTACAAATTGAATTGAAAATTGATGAAAAACTGACCCATACTTAGAAAAAGTGACTGTTTTGACCCATAATACTTAAACAGTGAAACAGTGTTAAAACTTGTATGACCAGGTTTTTAACTCAAAGTATGTTGGGATCTGAGATTTGATGATTACAAAACTAAATATGCAAGATTGAAGAAAGATGAAACAACAAGGACTTAATGTAAAATATTAAGTTAGCTTCCTATATAAGCTAGGGTTTTCTTGTAACCTCCCTCTATTATATAAAGAGGGTAGGCGTCTGGTTTTATAGATCCATCCATAGAAACATCGACTGGTAAGAGTCGAGTAGAAAAGGGGTGTGTGTGTACACCGTAGTTAGTTATCTAGATAGCATAGTCGACTGATTAAAGTTGGATAGTACACCATAATTAGTTGGTGTAGCCCCAAGTTATAATAGGGAAATCGTTCAATGAAAAACCTTGTTTGATAATATTGCTTTTTTATTATTCCGCTGCGTGTTCAATATTATCCGTAAAACCTATCCTAGATGGGCTAAACGATTCTCAACATGTGGTATCAGAGTAGGTGGCTTGTGATATCTAGGATCTACAAGGTGTTACATGTCGAAGAACAAAGAAGAAACCTAATATTCGTATATGGTTTCTAAGTTCGGATTATTCTGGGCAGCTGAGGTAAAACGATGATAAATCGTTCATTAACCGTTAGATCGCCAAGAAATTTTAACTGGAGGTTCTATACACATATAGGTACGATCTGACCGGAGCGATTTTTTATTTGAGTCCTCAAATTAAAGATACGATTTTTATAAAACTGCTGCAGAAAAGGTTTTTTTTTTAAGTTTTTGTTTGTGTAATTCAAGTAAAACTAGGGTTTTCTCCAAACCCTAGCTCATTTAAAATAGAAAAGTGTGTGTTCTTGATGGCGAACGTGGCTAGTGAACGTTGATGGTATATACAAGCGGCGGCTAAAAGCACTCATAAACCCTAATCCTTAAAAGTAGAAAAGGTTTAGAAGACACATGGTTGCTGATTCGTGGATAAGATGCAGTTTGTGACGTGTTGTTGATTGATTTGTGTAATCAAGCAGGTTAATGATACAAGGCATCCCATGAAGCAGTTAGTGTACATTAGGGTACAAGATTTAGGGTTTTCAACACCCTAAAAGAGGCGTTCGATTAAGGGGAAGACAGCAGGTCACGAAACATGATTGATTGTTAGGGTTCGTGATTTGTTTTCTTGTGTATCAAGATGCAGCTGGTGTTTAATCATATGGTATGTTTTGGTTTTTGTATTTACTACTGCTATTGGCTATTAAGATTGATTGATATTCTTTGAGTAAGGTATGTCGATGGCAGAAGGTTTCATGGAAGGGAAGTATACCACGATCTTTTATGATGAGAAATCCCTGATTTTTAGGGATTATAATTCTATTCCCATATATATACAATTGACGTGATATTCGTTTTGATACTGGTGGTTTAAAAGGAGCAACAGGTTTGTTTTATTTGGGCCTGCTATGGATGTTGAATGGGTCACGAATGTTGTTTGGCTTGGTGAATTGATAAGTGTATGTTGCTGTCCATTGAAAGTCGTTCGTGTTATGCAACAACAGTACATCAAAATTATTAATGCTGCTTGTTGTTTGTAAGTGTTGCTGTTCCATGATTTTAATACTGCTGCCTCGAATACATGGTTAGTGCTATGCTCGCGCTTGTTACTACTGTTCGCACATGCGTTAATGTTGCCAGCTTATATACACGTCAAGTATTCCAAGGTATTATTTGTTATATGCTTGCTACTGCTCGTAAATGACTACTGATGACCTTAAACGTTATGACTGTCAATATATGTTGTGGAATAGTGACAGAATAGTGACACTAAAAAGTGTCACTAAAAAC
The DNA here is from genome assembly GCA_026074375.1 of Tanacetum coccineum. Lineage (NCBI taxonomy): Eukaryota > Viridiplantae > Streptophyta > Magnoliopsida > Asterales > Asteraceae > Tanacetum > Tanacetum coccineum. The sequence goes on along the minus strand of BQNB010101405.1, from coordinate 13,908 downwards.
ATGGGAGGAAGGAGAATGTCATTAGTAACAGATTAGTAACAGCTTAGTGACAGATCATGTGTCACTGAATGTCATGGGAGGAAGGAGTATTAAGATTTGTGACAGGTTTGCAACAGCTTAGCGACAGAAAAAGAGTCACTATTTGCCATGGGAGGAAGGAGAAATTGATTTGGTGACAGTTTTGTAACAGCTTTGTGACGGAACAGTAACAAAGTTGTAACAGTTTTGGGACAGAAAATGTGTCGCTAAGTGCTTTGGTTTGTTAATACCGCTTGTTGAAGCAGTTTGTACCGTTAGTGTTATCCGACATAGCTAGTTTGTACCGCTAGCTTTATCAGATATCGGGTGATACACGTCGTTTGGTTTTCGGATGCATTTGGATCTCGGATGGAACTGTTTTTCACAACAGTTTATTCTTATTGATTTATGGCTCGTTTTTTAGATTTATTGAAGATGTGATTACGAAGACGATTAAATATTGCTTATTTGATGTTGTAGTTGGGTTTCACAGGTGCGTGTCTTGTCATATCTTAAAGTCGTGTTTATAGCAGGACATTGACTTTAAAGATAACTTGTTCGTGCTTACAATGTTGTGACGAAGACTTGTCAAAATCTAGCAAAGGTGTGTGATTTTTCTTATAAGTGCTCAATGCTCACATTTGCTATCACTTAGTATGTGTCTCATAGAAGATGAGGATTTTTTCAAGAGGTTGCGGTCTACTTATATTTCACATATTTATTTACAAGTTCGACGTCACGTGGATAGTGCAAGACATAAGGCACAAGTTTGGGAGATTCAACTTCTTCATCAAATTCATTATACTCAGTTTTCTTCATCAGTGATCACTACATAGAGCCTACATAGTTCGAGATTCAAGAGATGGTAAACATATTGGTTTCAGGGGAAGCTTATTGATTAAATGTTTAACCATCTACATGCACCACTTGAGAGTAAGTGTTTACAAGTTGCATATCTACAAGAAGACCCATATTGGATAATTACAAAAAAGGGAAGAAGACTCAAGAGATATGAGATATCGTTTGCAGCTTATTTTGTGTGGTGACATGTTCAAGGAGATCTTAAGTCAAGGGGAAGCACTGAAGATTGTTTCATACATGGAGATTGTTTTGTAATATCAAATAGGGGATGACTGTTGGGATCTGAGATTTGATGATTACAAAACTAAATATGCAAGATTGAAGAAAGATGAAACAACAAGGACTTAATGTAAAATATTAAGTTAGCTTCCTATGTAAGCTAGGGTTTTCTTGTAACCTCCCTCTATTATATAAAGAGGGTAGGCGTCTGGTTTTATAGATCCATCCATAGAAACATCGACTGATGAGAGTCGAGTAGAAAAGGTGTGTGTGTGTACACCGTAGTTAGTTATCTAGATAGCATAGTCGACTGATTAAAGTTGAATAGTACACCATAATTAGTTGGTGTAGCCCCAAGTTATAGTTGGGGCAATAGGGAAACCGTTCAATGAAAAACCTTGTTTGATAATATTGCTTTTTTATTATTCCGCTGCGTATTCAATATTATCTGTAAAACCTATCCTAGATGGGCTAAACGATTCTCAACAAAGTATGACATATTTAAGACACTAAAACACAACTCTAACACTCTAAACTTGAAAATCAAAGAAATGCATTCAAAAACGATAAATTCTTCACAGTAATGAACATTTGGATATGAAAACTTACAAATTAACCTAAACTTGATTTTAACTTAATTAAAATTAATCTAAAACTGCTTTTAAGTAAATCTAAACTTGTTTTTAGAGACCACAAATGCACAAAAACAAATTTGCACACAAATGAATCCTTATACCAAACACCCCTTTAAAAATCTAAACTCAAATTTTGGCTAAAACAGATTAAGAGGCTCATAAAACAAGTTCAAATAAACATAATAAAGATCAAACAAGCATACTTAACACAATAGAGAGCAAGATTAAGCAGTTTGAAGCATATGCATAAAAATGAACTTTAGAATGAAAATTGTGAACTTACAAGAGGTCCAAGGTTTTTGTCAAGAATTTAAACAACCAAAACACCTTTGAATCACCCTATAGCTTCCCACGAAGCACTAAACCAATGGCCATCCTGAATTTACCATGCTCCAATTGCTTTGACAGATTTTGTATTATTTTTTTTGATTTTTTTATAAACAATAAGGAAAATGAAAATTAACAACTCAGATCTTTAACTTTAAAAACTCACTTTCATTAAACTTAAAAGAAGTACAATACGTTTGGAATAAGAACAAATAAGCTGAAACTTTCTTAACAAGCTAAAATAATAATAAAAACAGGACTGAAAATTAGAATAAAGAGTACAAAGCTTGAAATTGAAAGACAATAATTTAAAGACAAGAAAACATAAATAAAGACATTTAAAAAAATAAAGTTAAAACTAAAACTACACTACTTCCATGTACAATGAAAATTAAGCCTATTTATATAGAAAAGCTAAGTCTTGAGCTGTGCTTGTTGTGTTTGTTGTGAGAGGAGAAACCATAAATCATCTCAGCCCTTCAATAATCTTGCTCCCCAATCCTTTCAATCCAAGCCGTTCATCATTTGTCACTTTCCTTCAACCAATGGGGTTTGTAGGGATTGCCAAGGTGTTTTTGGGTTCTTGTGAGGTGGGGTTGAGTGGTGGTGATGGGTTTGTCTTGGGGTGAAAGGGATTTGGCTGTTTGCTACAGTGACAGACACACACGCATTGTGTGAAGAAGTACAGTGCTTATTTTGGGCGGGAAATTTGGTTTGTGTTTATCTGGGTAGAAGTTTAGTGGTTTGGCAGTATTAGTCCCTCAAGGTGTATAACCTTATTACATGAATCGTCCTTGTGGTGTATAAAGGTTTTGTACTTTGGCAAATTCAGTCCCTGAGGGTGTGTTGTTCACTTGCAAGGTTAGTCCTTGTGGCTTTGACTTTTTCAGGGTTGACTTTGGTTGACTTTTTGACTTTGACTTTTTGACTTCTTATGCTCTTTTCCATTCTGTGCTCGGTTTTGTTTTTTTGGCTTCGTTTTTCGTCCTTTTGTTAGATATCCATTACCTGTACAATACAAATGGCAAAACAAGCATATATTTGGCATTTTTTTCTTATGTTTTTGGTCAAATAAGCTCGTTTTAATAGGTAAATGGTATGTGTAATTAAGCACATACCAATAATCATTATCCGTACATTCATCATTCTTAGCTGTAGTCTAGTTGTCATTGGGCTTAAGCCTTTATATTTGTATTTATAAATAGTGGTGTAATAATATATCATAACCTACGGGGTTTTCTATCTTCTTTTACATGACACATAAGTTCATAAGTTCATAACAATAGGGGTCAAAGTGATGTAATAGCAGGTACTGTCAAAATAGAAATGCGGACCATGACACAAATCATTAAACTTGCCTAACACTTCTTCCAAACACGCTAATATTCATCCGCACTTCTATCAAAGTAGCTACAAATACATAGATAATTGGTTTTTTAGAAACACATTCATAAATAACTCTTTGTGCATAGCACACAATCCCAAATATATATATACTTTAGCATCACACGCATATTCACACATAGAAAACACAGGGATATCATATATAGATTATTATATTGCAGCAATATATAACTTAAGTAGACAAAATGAACACATAGAAAATTAACTATAAGTTTTATGGTATCTCTTGTATGTGCTATCATAGAGATGAGGATTTTTTCATGGATGGTTGCGGTTCATAATTATATTTCACATATTTAGTTATAAGTTCGATGTCACAACGTGGATTAGTGCAAGACATAGGCAAAAGGTTTGGGAGATTATACTTCTTATCAAAATTCGTATATACTCAGTTTCTTCATCAGTGATCATACATAGAGCCTACATTGTATCGAGATTCAAGAGTTTGGGTAAACATATTGGTGTCAGGGGAAAGCTTATTGATTAAATGTTTAACATCTACTTGCACCATTGAGAAGTAGTTGTTTACAAGTTGCATATCTACAAGAAGACCCATATTGGATAATTACAAAAAAGGGAAGAAGACTCAAGAGATATGAGATATCGTTTGCAGCTTATTTTGTGTGGTGACATGTTCAAGGAGATCTTAAGTCAAGGGGAAGCACCTTGAAGAATTGTTTCATACATGAGAGATTGTTTTGTAATATCAAATAGGGGTTTGAATGTTGGGATCTGGATTTGATGATTACATAAAACTTTAATCTGCTATGATTGAAGAAAGTGTAAACATCAGGATTCTTAAGGTAAATATATTACGTTAGATTCTTTGTAAGCTAGGGTTTCTTGTAACCTCCCTCTATTATATAAAGAGGGTAGGCGTCTGGTTTTATAGATCCATCCATAGAAACATCGACTGATGAGAGTCGAGTAGAAAAGGTGTGTGTGTGTACACCGTAGTTAGTTATCTAGATAGCATAGTCGACTGATTAAAGTTGAATAGTATTACACCCATATTTAGTTGGTGTAGCCCAAGTTATAGTTGGGGCTATAGGGAGAAAAACTGTTCATTGAAAAACCTTGTTTGAAAATATTGCTTTTTTATTATTCTGCTCTGTGCGTGTTATTCTATATTATCGTTATAACTATCTAGATGGGCTAACGATTCTCAACAAAAGTATGTCATATTTAGACACTAAACACCTCAAAACTGCTAACAACTTATACTTGAAAATCAAAGGAAATGATTCAAAAACGAATAAAATTTTTCAACAGTAATGAAATTTGGATATGTACTTCAAATTAACCTAAAAACTTGATTTTAACTTAATTATATTAATTAATAAATTGCTTTTAAGTAATTATAAACTTGTTTTTTTAGAGACAACAAAATGAACAAAAATCAAATTTGACCAAATGAAATTGAATCCTTTTATACCAAAACACAACTTTATAATTCTAAACTCAAATTTTGGCTCTAAAATAACAGATTTAGTGGATCATTATAAACAAGTTTCAAATTCAAACTTATAAGATTCAAAAAAGCATACCTTAACACAATAGAGAGCAAAGATTTAAGCAGTTTGTAAGCATATGCATAAAAAATGAACTTTAGAATGAAAATTGTGACTTAAAGAGGTCCAAGGTTTTTGTCAAGATTTTTACAACAACCCAAATACACTTTGAATAACCCTATAGCTTCCACGAAGCACCTAAACCCAATGGCTCAATCTAAATTTTCCATGCTCCAGTTGCTTTTGAACAGATTTTGTATTTATTTATTTTTTTGATTTTTTATAAACAATAAGGAAAATGAAAATTAACAACTCAGATCTTTAACTTTAAAAACTCACTTTCATTAAACTTAAAAGAAAGTACAATAACGTTTGAATAAGAACAAATGAGGCTGCAAACTTTCTTAAAAAAGCTAAAATTAATAATAAAAAACAGGACTGGAAAATATAGAATAAAGAGTACAAAGCTTATCAATGAAAGTCAATAATTATAGACAAGAAAACATAAATAAAGACATTTAAAAAAAATAAAGTTTAAACTAAAAACTACAAATACTTCATGTACAATGAAAATTAGCCTATTTATATAGAAAGCTTATGTCTTGAGCTATGTTTTTGTGTTTGTTGTGATTAAGTGAGATCCCATAAATCTATCTAATGCCCTTAATATTATCTTGGATCCGACCTATTCCTTTCAATCAAAGTCGTTAATATTGTCACTTTCATCAACCACATGGGTTTGTAGGGATTGCCAAGGTGTTTTTGTGGTTATTGTGAGGTAGGGTTCTTGTGTGGTGATAGGTTTTGTCTTGGGGTGAATGGGATTTGGCTTTTTGTACAGGAATACATCACGATTGGGTGAAGAAGTATAGTGCTTATTTTGGGCAGAAAATTTAGTTTGTGTTTGTCTAGGTAGAAGTTTAGTGGTTTGGCAGTATTAGTCCCTCAAGGTGTATAACCTTATTACATGAATCGTCCTTGTTGTGTATAAAGGTTTTGGACTTTGCAAATTCAGTCCTGCAGGTGTGTGTTCACTTGCAGGTTTAGTCCTTGTGGCTTTGACTTTTGCAGGGTTGACTTGGTTGACTTTTTTGACTTTGTGACTTTGTGACTTCTTAGGGATCTTTCCAGTTGTGCTCGTTTGTTTTTTTGCTTCGTTTTCGTCTTTTGTTAGATTCCATTACCTGTACAATTCAAATGGCAAAACAAGCATATTTTTGGCATTTTTTTCTTGATGTTTTTGGTCAATAATAAGCTCGTTTTAATTAGGTAATGGTATGGTATTTAAGAACATACCCAATAATCATATATCGTATCATTAATCCAATTCTTAGCTGTAGTATAGTTGTCCATTGGGCTTAAGCCTTTTATATTTGTATTTATTTTAAATAGCTGGTGTATATTACTTTATCATAATACGGGGGTTTTCTATTTTTTTACTGGACTCATAAGTTCATATTAACGTTCATAAAAAATAAGGGGTCATGTGAATGTAATTTGCAAGGTTACTGTCAAAAAATAGAAATGCGGACTACATGACCAACAATCATTAAACTTGCTAACTTCTTCCAAACACGCTTATATTCATCCGCACTTCTATCAATGTAGCTAAAAATACATAGTTAATTGGTTTTTGAGAAACACATTCATAATAACACTTTTGTGCATAGACAATCAATGCCCCAATCTATATATATACTTTAGCATCACACGCATATTCACACATAGAAAACACAGGGATATCATATATAGATTATTATATTGCAGCAATATATAACTTAAGTAGACAAAATGAACACATAGAAAATTAACTATAAGTTTTGTATTACTTTGAATACAATTTTACGCAATAATCGTGCAACAACTAGAGGAATAGGTTTCTAGTTAATGTGATTAAATATTTAAACAGTAAAGAACTACATAGTTTAAGAATATTACCCACACTAACTCTGCTTTTAATTTCATGAACTCGTGTAAACCATTCCCTGCCCCTTTCTTCGTATGTGTGAGTTCAAAAATCTCAGAAGTAGTCAGAGGGGTCTTGAGCTTTTTTTCCTATAAATCCACATGATTTAATCAGAATACATAATATATATTTTTTGACTTGAGCATAGCAAAAAAAGAAAATGTAAAAATGAAAATGTAAAAATTCGACATCGTACGAGTTTCCTTTTATGTTGAACAATAGTAATTGAGCCTGCACAATGCTTCGATACCTCATTCAAGATGAGTTGATTCACTCTTTTGGATTTTGACTTCATTTTCCATTCAGCATTGTTCCATACTCGATCAATCATGTCTTCCCAATAGCTTGATTCTATCCATTTCGGGTTATAAGGCTTGAGAACAGAAAAGTCAGAACCATCAAACTGAACCCCGGCCAACTGTGCAATCTTAATTAACTCATTTCTTGCCTTTAACATGATATTTGGATAACGATTTTTCATAGTATCCTCCCACACCTCACAGACCAATACATCAGTTACAACTTCCCTCTAAAAACATTTCTACGCATACAATAGATATGAATTACATAATTGAGTTAAAAACAAGTTTGGTGACTAGGTCTATCTACTAATAAACAATTGTGTGTACAGACTTTAAAATATGCCCATAATTCATCGCGGTCAGACTTGTTAACCTCTTTCTAGGTGGTCTAAGAACCATTAAACATGTTCTTAAAGATAGTAGTTATTGTACGAGAAACCTTTGTATTAGTAAACCTACAGAAGAAGATAAACAATAAAACATAAGAATCCATATATATAACATAAGAATCAAGTAAATGTATGTTAAATAGATAACAATACCATCCACCATCCAATGTGATCATTGGCCTCTTTGATGGGTCACTTGGGGCTTGTTTGATAAAGTTAGAACGCCTTCTAGCATGAGATGATTCTGTGTTCAACTCATCCTTAGGTCCACATACACTTCCACTTGTACTTCCACATTCAAAGGTACTACGTACCATAATAGTTGTAACCGTTAAAATTTGAAACTAAACTAAAATAATTACTTAATATGATACCCGAAAACAAGATAAAAAAAATATATACACAGTGCATAAATAACAAGCAAACGATTTGTATAGAGCTAACATACATACATCAAGGTAATCTCATATATTAATAGTGTAACTGAAAGAATTAATCGACAATTGATTGAAATATAGAGACTAAATAGTACCTCAATTAGGGTCGTAGGTGGTTGTTGTCCCTTAATTTTTTCTTTAGTTAGAGAATGAATTAACATAACAGTTGAGATTTTATTGAACCAAATAAATAACTGTTACCTCCAATTCTTGTTTTGGCGGGTTACTTACTTGACTAAATCAAAGCTCAACTGTTAATCGTTGCCTTCTACATCTATTTTGGTTGGCGGGAAGTAATTGTTGCCGCCCATCATTGGCGGGTTATTTATGTGTACTGATAACTCTTTTCATTTGAGCAATGTTGTTGTGAATATTATCCCCTTTTATATTTGTTAACAAATTATTTGCTGATTATAGTAAAAAGATTAAAAAAATATTAATTTTGTAAGATAACTTTTATTCTTAAACAAGATTTTTAGGAATTGGTAAAGCATTTTCTTACTATACCAAATACTCTATAATTTATTTGATACCATTTGAAAGTTTAACATTTCTAATTGATTAAAAGGTATTGAAAAATATATTATTCTTTTTGTTATTTTTTTAACTGTAAATAAGTTAAGGGAAAAAAAGGTTAACCATTTGCACATAAAAATTTAACGAGCATAATAGCAAGATGAAAGAATATTGTAGTGTTGTTAATAAACTATGTATAAACTTAATAAAATGAAAGTATAAATGTGTGCGCACGCGAATGTATGTGTTGTGCTTTCTAAAGAAATATGTGTGTGATTGTTGTTACTATATAGTTGTTCATCAAAAATCTATTCACTAAATTATTATACCCAAGTCCATCGCTAATCCGCAGCTAAGTGTAAAAACTTAGCGACGTATTCGAGACAACTAAAAAAAGTCCATCGATATGTCGTCATAATTTTGTCGCTAATAGTTGCAACCTAAGTTCGTCGTTAACTCCGTCTCTGTATGATTACATTTAGCAATAGAATTGTGATGGATGCGTAATTCGTCTCTAATATAGTTACTATTTTGTCACTACTTTGTCGCTAATTTATCAAAGATAATTTTGTAGTTAATATATCGCTAATCTGTCACTGTGAACCATTTTTCTATGACGGACTAAATTGGTTGCTAATTTTTGTCATTGTTTCTCAGTATTCTAGTAGTGTGTCAACCACTTAATTTCAAAGGAACTGAAGGGGCTGTAGGATTAGCCCACTAGTTTTAAAAGATGGAATTTGTGTTCCATATCAGTAATTGTAGTGTGGAATGTCAAGTGAAGTATGCCACATGTACTTTGCTTGGCGGTGCACTAACATGGTGGAACTCCCATGTTAGGACGGTTGGGCACGATGCCGCATATGGGATGCCATGGAAGACTTTGATGAAGATGATGACTGAATCTTACTATCCGAGGAGTGAAATTAAGAAGCTAGAGACCGAGTTGTGGAACTTGACGGTAAAAGGTACTGATGTTGAGAGCTATACACAACGCTTTGAAGAATTGGTTTTATTATGTTCAAGAATGGTTTTTGATGAATCTGATAAAGTGGAGAGGTATGTTGGGGGTCTTCCCGATAGTATTCAAGGGAGTGTGATGGCATCTAAGTCAAAGATGCTTCAAGAAGCAATTGAATTGGCCAGGAGTTTAATGGACCAGAAGGTTCGTGCATATGTTACTAGGCAAGCTGACAATAAAAGAAGAATAGATAACAACCCAAGAGACAACCATGCTCAACAACCGCCTTTCAAGAGGTAGAATGTGGTTAGGGCTTACACTGTTGGTCCTAGTGAAAAGAGGGAGTATGTTGGGACTCTACCTTTGTGCAACAAGTGAAAGTTTCATCACAATGGGTCGTGCACTGCAAAGTACGCGAACTGTAAGAGGGTTGGTCATTTGACCCGTGATTGTAGGAGTCATGTTGCTACTAACAACCAGAGAGCCCCGAGAGCAGTTCAGAAAACTGTTACATGTTATGAATGTGGGAAGCAATGGCACTACAAAAGTGATTGCCCGAAACTGAAAAATCAAGGCCGTGGAAATCAGTCTGGGAACGATGAAGCTTGTGGGAGAGCTTATGCTTTGGGAGGCGGTAATGCCAATCTTGACTCGAACGTCGTTACGGGTATGTTCCTCCTCAATAACTGTTATGCTTCTATCTTATTTGATACCGGTTCTGATAGAAGTTTTATGTCATCTACATTTAGCTCCCTAATTGATATCGCCCCATCTACATTAGACAATAGTTATGACGTTGAATTAGCCAATGGAAAAATAATAGGAGTTGATACCATAATTCGGGGTTGTACTTTAAACTTGTTAAAGCATCCGTTCAACATTGACTTAATGCCCGTAAAGCTTGGTAGTTTCGATGCTTTTATTGGTATGGATTGATTGTCAAAGTATCATGTCGTGATCGTTTGTGACAAGAAGATTGTTCGTATTCCCTATGGCGATGAAGTATTGATTGATCAAGGTGATAGGAGTCACGGTAGAAGCGAGTCCAAATTGAATATTATATCGTGTACCAAGACTTAGAAATATTTACAGAAAGGATGTCATGTCTTTTTGGCACACATCACTGAGAAGAAGGATGAAGACAAGTCAAAAGAGAAGCGACTCGAAGATGTACCCATTGTGCGCGATTTCCCAGAAGTCTTTCCCGAAGACTTTCCTGGAGTCCCACTGACCCGACAGGTGGAGTTTCAAATTGACTTGGTACCTGGTGTTGCACCTGTAGCACGGGCGCCATATAGCTAAGCTCCATCCGAGATGAAAGAATTGTCAGACCAATTACAAGAGCTTTCTGACAAAGGATTTATAAGACCAAGTTCCTCACCTTGGGGAGCTCTAGTTTTGTTTGTCAAGAAGAAGGATGGATCATTTCGGATATGTATCGACTATAGAGAATTAAATAAGCTGCCGGTTAAGAACCGTTATCTGCTTCCAAGAATCGATGATTTATTTGACCAACTACAAGGGTTAAGTGTCTACTCAAAGATTGACCTAAGGTCGGGATATCACCAACTTAGAATTCGTGAAGAAGATATTCTGAAGACCGCATTTAGGACTCGTTATGGTCATTACGAGTTACAAGTGATGCCATTTGGTTTGACCAACGCACCGACGGTATTTATGGACCTTATGAATCGGGTGTGCAAACCATATTTAGACAAGTTTATGATTGTTTTCATTGATGATATTTTGATTCACTCTAAGAAAAAAACAAGAGCATGAAGAGCATCTTAAGTTAATTTAAGAGTTGCTTAAGAAGGAGGAGTTGTATGCCAAATTCTCGAAGTGTGAATTTTGGATACCTAAAGTATAATTTCTCGGTCATGTGATTGATAGTCAAGGCATTCACGTGGATCCCGCCAAGATCGAATCTATTAAAGATTGGGCATCTCCTAAGACTCCAACAGAGATTCGTCGATTTTTAAGTCTTGCCGGCTACTACTGAAGATTTATTGAAGGTTTCTCAAAGATTGCCAAGCCAATGACCAAGCTGACTCAGAAAAGTGTGAAGTTTAAATGGGGAGATAAGGAGGAAGAAGCATTTTAATTATTGAAGCAGAAATTGTGTAGCGCACCAATTTTGGCTTTGCTCGAAGGAGCTAAAAACTTTGTAGTTTACTGCGATGCTTCGCATAAAGGATTGGGTGTTGTGTTGATGCAGAATGAGAATGTGATTGCTTATGCATCACGTCAACTCAAGATTCACGAGAAGAATTATATAACGCATGATTTAGAGTTAGGAGCGATAGTGTTTGCTCTAAAGATTTGGAGGCACTACTTATATGGAACGAAGTGTACCGTGTTCACCGATCATAAAATCTTACAACATATCCTTGATCAAAAGGAGTTGAACATGAGGCAACGTCGATGGTTGGAGTTACTTAGTGATTATGACTATGAAATTCGTTATCACCCAAAAAAGGCGAATTTAGTGGCAGATGCTTTAAGCCGAAAAGAACGAATTAAGCCATTGCAAGTTCGAGCCTTAGTTATGACTATTGGTTTGAATATTCCAGTTCAGATTTTGAACGTGCAAACTGAAGCGATGAAAGAAGAAAATGTCAAGGAAGAAAATCTTCGTGGCATGAACAAGGATTTTAAAACTCGTCCCGATGGGACACTCTGTATTGAGAAGCGGAGTTGGTTACCATGTTTTGAAGGATTAATGGACTTGATTATGCATGAATCGTATAAGTCAAAATATTCTATTCACACTGGATCCAACAAGATGTACCATGACTTGAAGAAACTGTATTGGTGGCCCAACATGAAAGTAGAAATTGCCACGTATGTTAGCAAGTGTTTGACATGCTTGAAGGTCAAGGCTGAATACCAAAAACCATCTGGTTTGTTGGTACAACCTGAGATACCCCAATGGAGTGGGAGAAAATCACTATGGATTTTATTACGAAGCTACCCAAGACATCAAGTGGTCACGATACCATTTGGGTTATTGTTGATTGTCTTACCAAGTCTGCTCACTTTTTGCCAATGAAGGAAACTAATACGATGGAGAGATTGACAAGGATTTACTTGAAAGAAGTGGTCTCAGGGCATGGAGTGCTGGTCTCTATCATCTCTGATCGTGATAGCAGATTTACATCGCGTTTCTGGCACTCACTCTAAAAAGCTTTGGGTACTCGTTTAGGTATGAGTACTGCCTACCATCCACAAACTGATAGACAAAGAGATAGAACCATTCAAACTCTTAAAGATATGTTACGCGCCTGCGTAATAGATTTTGGAAATGGTTGTGATAAACATTTACCGCTAGTAGAGTTCTCATACAACAAAAATTATCATACTAACATCAGGCCGCACCGTTTGAGGCACTTTATGTTCGAAAGTGTCGATCACCTGTTTGCTGGGCCGAGGTCGGAGATGTTCAACTCACTGGCCTAAAAATCATACATGAAACTACCGAGAAGATTGTGCAAATCAAAAGCAGATATCAAGCCGCGCATTATTGTTAGAAGAGTTACGCCGATGTAAGGCGTAAGCACCTAGAATTTCAAGTGGGAGACAATGTTATGTTGAAGGTTTCGCCTTGCAAAGGGGTTATCCATTTTGGCAAACAGGGAAAGTTAAACCCAAGATATATTGGACCTTTTAAGGTGTTAACAAAGGTTGGAACCTTTGCTTATAGACTCAAACTTCCTCAACAATTAAGCAAGGTTCATCGCACGTTTCATGTGTCCAACCTAAAGAAGTGTTTGTCCGATGAATCACTCATAATCCCCATTGATAGAAATAATGCCTAAAATCATTATTAATATTTTTCACATCTTTACGTATTGATAATCGCAAAATATAAGAACGTTAAATGTAAAATTAAACGTAAACAAGTAATTAGTAGTAAAATTTCATTTCGAAAATTATATCACTTAAAGGTATGAATAAATAAATGCTTAATGCATTTTATGATCAAAGGAAATTTTTATTCAACCTCACACTTTTATAAAATATTGTAAAAAATTTTATAAACATTACAAAACATTTTCTACAATTAAAAGAAATGTTTTATTCAAAATAAACATTTTGAATTTCAAATTTTCGGACCTAAAACGGCTAGAAAAGTTCTAGAAAAGTTCTAGAAAATTCCCCCTACACAAAAGACAAACTGGGAAGCGCCTAGTCTAGGGCGGCCCCCTTAAATACACGGGCGGCCCCCTTAATTTTAAGGGGACCGCCCACCTATTTAAGGGGACCGCCTATAGGTAGACGCTCCTCCAGTTTATCCTATAAATACGAGACTTTTCCCCACTATTTTCTCACCTTTTGCACTCATTCTTTCTGATCAAAAAC
>BQNB010101404.1:0-24478 GCA_026074375.1 Tanacetum coccineum | reverse complement strand
TAGTTCAGGTAGTGGTCCCAGGTGCCAAGATACCATTTTGGGATGTGTAGATGTTCAAACTAGGTTTGAGACTACATCTAAATTGTCCAATGATCCACCTCTCTCAAAAGTTAACACATTTGGAAGTAGGGAGGACAGTATGTAACTAATGGAATTGATGGCACATTGTACAAAACTGTCTGCCTTGGTGAGTTCAAAAGAATAAAGAGATTAGTGATATAAAAACAAAAAGAGTGATATGGTGAGTCAAAAGAAATGAGAGATTCAGTGAGCTTAAAAATAGAAAGAGAGATATGTGTATGAAAAACAGACAGAGAGTTTTAGTAAGAAAAATAAATAAGAGATATAGTAAGATGAAAAACAGAAAGAGAGTTTGTGAGAATCTAAGTTTATGATCGAAATGCTTGTTGGAATAACATTGGTGTTTATACTGCTAGGCATAAACTTAATACTGCTAGTATTAAGTTAGTACTGCCAGACATATCTTTATACCGCTGGGTTGGGAAACATTAATATGCTTAGGCTAAAAGTTAGTAACTGTTAGGACTAAACTTAGTATACTGCTACAATATCGTTAAGTACTTTTGAGGCATAATAGAATTTCCTTATTTTTAATATAGCCGTTGAGATATTTCCGCCAACAACATAGCCTATAGGGTTTGACTAATTAGAAATTCATGATCTTTCTATAAATTAGTAAGATTTCTTCAAGATAAGATCAAATTCCATTTAGTTAGTCAAATTACAACCCTAAGTGCTCTCAATATAATCTCAATTAACTTTGCCAAGCTTTCATACTCACATAAACGAGCTCATCCCAGAAGTTTATTCAATATTTTCTTAATCACATGGCTAATTTGGAGTTTTACGACAAGCATAACATGGTGGCCTACTTATAGAAGTCTGAAGAAGTGAAGGGTTTTATCAGATCATTGATTTTCTTAATCACATGGCTAATTTGGTGTTTTGCGACAAGCATAACATGGTGGCCTACTTAAAGAAGTCTAAAGGAAGTGAAGGGTTTCATCAGATCATTGATTTTCTGAATGCTAGTCACATCTAGTATGCCCTCACAGAGAATCTAACAATATATGTTTCCTTTATTAAGCAATTTTGGAGAACAGCTACTACTAGAACAAGTGCTAATAGAGAGGTAGAACTAACTGCTACAATTGATGGACAAGTAAAGACTATTACTAAAGCCTCTCTAAGAATACATCTAAAGTTGGAGAACAATGGTTGTGTTACTACTCTACCCAATTCAGAGATATTTGAGCAACATGCTCTAATGGGGTATGTGACTGATTATGATAAACTAACTTTTTAAAAGGGTTATTTTTCTCCTCAGTAGAGGTTTCTAATTCATACTATCCTCTACTGTTTAAGCCCTAAGAAAACTGCTTGGGAGCAGTTTAGTAGCAATATAGCAACTGCTATAATTTGCTTGGCCACAAACAGGACTTACAATTTTTCAAAACTAATTTTTGATGATATGATTAAGAATCTGGAAAACCCACACAAATTTTTAATGTACCTAGATTCATTCAAATCTTTTTGAACAAGCACAAAAGACACCTTCTCCCTCACAAAAGAACCTATGTTGCTCCTACCCTCACACAAAAACTATTCAGCAACACGAGAAGGGTTTCCAAGGGTTATACAGGGGTAAACATTCCACTATTTCCAACTATGCTCACTGCACCTGAGTCATCTCCTTCTAGAATAACATCTTCACCATCATTATCACCCCAAACACATCCATCCACATCTCAACAACCACCTACACCACCATTCATGCAAACTATCCATGATGCAGAAGAACCTGCTACTATGCCCCATGATTCATCTCAACCAAGGGTTCAATCACTTGGCAGTGATGAGGGCAGTTTGACACCCAATGAATTGACGGTTCTTTGTACAACATTATCCAAGAAGGTGGAGGATTTGTAAAATGACTTAAAGTAGGCAAAATTGACATATGGTGTTGCTTACACTAAGCTCATTCTGAGGGTCAAAAAGTTGGAATACAAGGTAAAGGCAAGCAAATCTAGAAGAAGAACAAAGATTGTTGTCTATGATGATAAGGAAGTTTCAGATGATCCTTCCAAACAGGGGAGGATAATTGCAGAGATTGATCAAAACCCTTCTATTTCATTGGTACAAGATGAGAGAACTTCATAGATTCAAGAGGATGCTGAGACTCAGGGGAGGACTAGTGCTGATACTGAGATATTGTTAGAACAAGAAGAGCCTACTGAACTAGTGGAAGATCCTGGTAGTGGTGAAAAGGGTGAAAAAGAAATTAGTACTGCTGAGGTACTAGTTAGTACTGCTAGTGCAATTCCTGAAGTTAGTACTGCCACTCCTGAAAGACAAGTTTATATCAGAAGGAGTGCAGAAAAGAGAAAAGATAAAGGAAAAGCTATCATGAAAGATGACGAATCTGTTCAGAAGAAGACAAAGAAGCAACTTACTTGGGCATGAAGAAGCTATTAGACTGCAAGAACATATTGATGAATAGGAAAGACAAAGGATTGCAAAGGATGCAGAAATAGCTAAACATTACAAGAAGGAATTAACAAGCAACAAAAAAAAGAGAAAAGCAAGAAGTTTGTAACTGAAACTTATCTAACTCATGTTTTTATTGGAGTAATCCTGCAGTGATAAGAAATCATGCACTGAATAAAGAAGAATCCAAACCAAAATAGGCCTTACCCTGTAGCAGAATGTTTAGAAGAATATGGAGCATGTCCTTGATTAATACAGGGAAGATAAAAGATGAGACATTTCAAGGAATGAGTTATGAAGATATTCAACCTATATTTGAAAAGGTATGGGATCAAATTCATTCTTTATTTTTTTATTAGTGCTAATGGATTCTGAGATAGAAAAACCAAAATTAAAAAAAGCCTAACATATTAAGAGACAATCTACTAAAGAAGAAAATAAAAGAATGATAGTAGCAAGCCCTGTCTGAGGTAGATAAGAAAGAAAACACTTGCTAGGAAAAGACAAGTGGAAAAGAAATGAAGAAAGGTATGAAGAAACACAACTAGCAGATGATACTGAGAAGGAAGATCGAAAGTTAATTAGATATAATTCAGAGATGAATGTTGCTATAGATATTGAATCATTAGCTTACAAGTACCAAATTGTTGATTGACAAGACATATGTTCTAGCAAGAAAACTTCATGTATTATCAAATCTTTAGGCAGATGGAAGTTTCTAAGAATTACACGATCTACATTGAGATGCTTGATGATTTTGACAGATAGGATGTATTAGACTTACACAAGCTAGTTAAAGCAAGGTATATGACATCAAGTCCAGAAGGTTATGACTTAATGCTTTGGGGAGATTTGAAGATCCTATTTGAGCCTGATGAAGAAGATGAAGACAGGAGGAATCACAAGGATTAATTTGAAAAAGCAGGAGACTATATGATTCATGGGTAAATTCATATTTTGTTGATGACAATGGAAAAGCCATTCCCATGAAGATTCAGAGAAGAAATATACCTCTTAATCAGGAAATGCACAAGGATGTTTAAGTAAAAGAATATAGGTTGAATCATGAACTACAATGGCATATGAACTTAACAGTTTATAAGGTCACAAGTACAGAAGTAGAAGAATGTTTGGAAGAATCCTCAACAGTGCAGTCTAGAAGATTAAATACAGAAGAAACTTGAGATTTGAAGGTAAATCACAAGTTTAGGGGAGGATTGTTGGGATTCAGAGCTCACACTATTACTAGCTTGATATTAGTTAGCTTGTACAGCCAGTTACAATGTTATACTAACTACTAGTAGTTAGTACTGTTAGTAATAATAGTTAGTACTTTAGTTATATAGTTTACTACTGCTAAAGTGATATGCATATTATATTAGGAAAGATATCTCATGATCACTTGACGTGTTTGTAAGCCCATTAGGGTTATTCCTTAGTGTATAAAAGGAACCTGGACATAAGTTAGAAAATACACACATTAAGTTTTCATAGTTAGTTTTATTATGTAACCTAGGCAGATATTTGCAATCACTATATAATTCAAAGTTTTGTTTTAACATTGTTTTTTCTTATATTACAAGTTAGATTCCGCATAACTTGTAGTATATCATAATTCATAGATATCCCCACATAAGTTATTTAATTTATCCCAGTAAACTAAGCTTTAAACAAGGTCAAGAAGATCTAATATATTGGGACCACACTGTTTAACTCTTTGAGGTTTTTTTATAGTCGGTCTGGCTTGAATTATTTGCATAATAACATAGTGCTTGCACTAAGTCTGGTCATACTAGATGTCAGCTACATGATTACCTAATTACTATGGGTAGTCAGTTTAGTCTTCGAGTGTACCACTCAAGTCTGCATCTAATTTAGGTTTCGTAGCCATTGGTGTACCAATGCTTTGACCATTTTCCATACCATGTTTTTTAAGTATCTCTAAGGCGTACTTGGCCTGATTGATAAGATATCGCGTGGGGAATGGGTGGATCAGAAGACCTAAAAGGAATTTATTTCCCCCCATTAAAGATATCTTAACATCGTAACTGTGCATATATTTTCAAAATCATTTAGAAATTTAGGGTTTCTGGACCAAAAATAATGTCATCACCCGTAAATTTACACAAGTAAAATGTCCTCCCCGTATCTTATCGTAAATAGAGTCGGGTCAATGGTACCTTTGGTAAAACCTTTGGATATCAGGAAGTTTAAGAGTTCGTCATACCAGGCTCTCGAAGCTTGTTTTAATCCATATAGAGCTTTCCTTAGTCGGTAAACTTTGTCTGGATGATCAGGATCAACGAACCCATCTGGTTGTGCAACATAAACCTCCTCACTACGGTGGACCATTAAGAAAATGCCATTTCCACGTACCATAGCTTGATAAATTGGAAAAGACTTTGTGTGCAGCAATGCGACAAAAATCCGAATAACTCCAAACGAGCAACTGAGCAAATGATTCCTTCGAAATTAATACCCTCTACATGAGCAACCCTTTAGCTACAATTTATGCTTTATAACGAATTACATTATGTCTTCACTCAATATTTTTGAGTTTCTATGTCATAACCACTTTAGCTTGATTATGTTCTTGCCAAAGGGTTTGTCAACGAGTTCCCAGACTTGAAGTCTATCAAACTGATGAAGCTCTTCCTGCATTGCTTCTATCCATGCAGAATCAGCCATTGCCTCCTTAATGTTTTTTCGGTTTGTGTACCAACTGTGAGCCCGAACATACACATTTCAGGATCAGTTGCAAGTTGTCATCTTGTTTGTAATGGCTTGGATGGATCGCCACGAACTTGAGATAATGGGTGATCTTTTGTCCATTGGTATTTAGAATCTCATGGTTGATTGAAGGTATGCAAATTTGAATTACCAATATTGCGTGAGGAAGACTCAGTAACTTCTTGTACCGGTGTATAAAAAGGATTGGTAAATTCATGTCTTATCGTCTGCCTTAACTATCGGTGTTTTCCTCCGAGCATGAAACACTTTGTAGGAAGTTGATGGTTCTATAGTAAGGGTGAAAGTATTCTTGTTGATCAAAATTGTTGGTGGGAGAAGAAGACTTGTTGACACAAGAAGTACCTGTAATGAAAAATTCATTGTACAAAGGACCGAATAGAAGATCCAACTCTTGTTGTGACGGAACTGTTGTATCTGCTGAAGGAGAAACCTTTTGTAGTTGAGGGACGGGGTTAGATTTGTCATAATCTGATGCCTTTTGTCGTTAAAGAACAAGGCCTGAAGTGTCATTAGCAACAGACGTCTTAGACATCTCTTTAATCACATCAAATCTGAGATGTATTTATTCAACTATTAATTTTGTTCTCTTGTTGTAAACATGATATCCCTTGGACTGTGTAGAGTATCCCACCAGAATGCACGGATCCCCTTTTTCTTATCATCTAATCAAATTTTCATCACCATCACTCTGTTAGATAACAAGTGCAACCAAAGATGTAAAGGGTGTTTAAATTTGAAGGTTTTCTATCATTGATGATAGTGATAAGCCATTTTCCTCATGTTTCGAGATGATGAATATAGATCTGTTTTGAGTATAACATCCCGATTGTAATTACTATCCAGCCCCAAAAGAAAAAAGTGAAGTTTTAGAAGCTTGAAAGCATCAGTTTCGTTTTCGACATCCTCAACAAGAGTACGGTTTTGTCTTTTGACAATGCCGTTTTGTTCAGGAGTTCGAGGAGTAGAAGTTTGATTCTCATTCCTTCGCTTTAAAGAATGCATTAAGTATGTCTTGTTTAAAACTATGTGCCTCTGTCAGTTTGAATGAACTTACAGGGGCTTGAATATCCGTTATCATTGTAGGAAATCTTTGAACTTCTTCTGGTGTTTTCATCCTTGGATCTTAGAAATAAGTCCAAGTATATCTAGCGAGTAGTCATCTACAATTACTAGAAATACTTCTTCCCATTTATTCTAGCAACCCACATTAGACCACAAAGTATATGAAGCAAATTTAAACCGTCCTTTTGAACTTGAACAGTCCTTTAATCGTTGAAAGAAGTTCTTTTTGCTTACTCACTTCACAAAGGAACATAGTTGATCTTAGACATTATTTTAGTTTTGGTAAATCAATCATGACATCCGTTTTGAAAGCATGTTGATGTATCGAAGTTTAGAATGAAAAGTCTTCGATGCCATACCATGCTTGAAGTTGGTCAGGCTTTAGCCATGAAAGACAGATTGGAGTTGATAAAGTTGTTTCTTGAAGAGTAAATTTATAGAGATTTAAACCACAATTACGTATGAGTACATCGTTCCTTGAAGATCTTTAATGAAACACGAGATTTCCGAAAAGCAACCCCCAAGATCCGCATCGACAAAATTAACCAATTGAGAAGAGAATGTGATTGAGACCCTTCCAAACGTAATAAACCCTGTTGATACATGATATTTTTCCTTGACCCAAATCTCCATGAACCAAGAATTGGAGCAAAATGATACATTGCCAAAATGAACGTAACCCAGATATTTATCAACAAAATTACACAAAATATGATAGATTGCCCGTCAGTTGTTTGTGCATTCGAGTCAACAATTGAATGGATGAGTTGAAACAATCTGCAAGAGAATTAAAGGACGATGGAACACTTGACAAATTGGATCCTACAAGTAAATTGTAGTTTCCAGACATTAATTATCCTAGAATAACATTAATCCTATGGCAAAACAAACTCTCTTTTTCTCAGTTTTCATTCCTAACTTTAGGGTACCCATTTACATTATGTCTTCGGACCATTTATATCCTGATGAGTATTGTTGTGCTATCCACCATTTCTATGCCTTACTAGTTTTCTCATATAGCTTCCTATAGTAACTCTTAGAATTTGTAATAGTGGGGTGTGATGCAACTGTTTTCTTATGTGGTGTTGCAACAGATTTGTTCGCTTAACTTTTGGGTTTTCTAGTACTAATAGGGTACTTACGATTAGGATTCTTAGTTCTAGCATTCACGTCATTTAAGAATTTATAAACTCAAACATCATGATTCGAATTAAACACACATTTTTCACAAGTAGTACAAACAACATTAACATTCAAAGTTCTTGGTTTTAAACTGTTATTACAAGTAATTACAAACTTTGTTTGATTAGAAATACTAGAAATCCAAGGGTGGTCTTCTACTTTAGTCTTCTTAAACTTCACTTGACTAGTGTTTGACACGGCCTTATCTTTCATTTGATTGCTCCTAGGCTGTGGTCTGCTAACATTAGTTTTGTGAGTTACTCCTATAGATGCAGACACGCGAGGATTAGTATTCCTATAAGTTTGAGGCAACTGTGGTGCTCTAGTTTATGTTGTCCTAGATTCAATTCGATACATGTCTGGTTTAATCACATTTGTGTTTCTTACAGCTTGCGTTACTGTTTGAAGCAAATTCTGTATAGTGACTGTTTTTGATAAACCTTCTGACTTATTAGTGTTTGGAACTGACTTTTTTGTTGAAAAGTTTTTCTTGTCAAGAGAGTCTGAGAAAGGAGCCAGTTTTCCTAAAACTGATGGTTTTGGAATCCTTTGAGCATTAGGTTGTCGAACAACAGATAGTTTATCAAACTTAGTTTCTACAAAATTTCCTTTGCATTTTTCAATGAGTTTCTTTAACTCACTTATGGCAATGTTCTTGTCCTGTAGTTGAGCTTTCAAATCTTGTAATATCAAGGATATTGTTCACGTTCAATTTGAAATACATTTGACGCTGTTATTTTGCCAACTGTGTCCTTTTTTTTATTTGTAACTTTGACATTGTTTGTAAAGCGAGTTCAAGAGAAATTGATGTTTTTCTAATTTACAAAACATTCATAAAAGCCTCAGTGTAAACCTCTTTACACAAAATCAGTTTGTTTTCGAAAAGCTTTTATGCAAGAACAGTCACATTCTTTGACTTTTTATGAAGATAAAAGCATTGCAATTCAATTGCGACATCTAAATCAGATAACGAATGCAAATAAGGCATATAACATCATTAACACACATTCTCAAGAGCATACCATACCTGTTTGAAAATTCTCCTTATCCAGGTTCAAGTTCGACTACTTATTATTGTTCAAGGGAGTATCAACGTACTTTAAATCAGCATGCATTTCTTGCTTAAGTTCATGAACAAATGCGAAACTATCATTTTGTGTCTTAAGGGAAAGAGGCATCAAACGTGTCTTAATTTGGATTTCCATATCATGAGCAGTTGGTGGACGAAAATGATCTTTGAATGTTTCACCCAAGCTTGATTGACAATTTAACTAAGATGATTTATGTTATTCGTCATGACATTATATGCTTGTCTACTTTTGCTTATTGATTTGAAAACTGGTAAGAAATTAATGTTTTTGAAAATATCTGGTTTCGTTTTCACAAAAGATTTTCTCCACATTTTCTTCCCTTAATATTCATTTGCATGTGCTAACTGAACAAGATATTCCTGGTTGGGGGTTTAAAAATTTCATAAAGACTATTTAGCTTTGTGTAGTCATAGGGTTTCACTAAGTCTTTATTCAAATTTTGAATCGACTCTCCTCTTCAAGAATACGAGTGTCTCTTCCCTATCAAGGACGAATCTGTTTGCAGATCAGCTTGGTCTGTGGGATCTCATACCACAAGTGTACTCAGATGAGCCTTTTTGAGATACTAGGATTGGCAAAGGTAGTCTTTCCATTAAATATTGGGTCATTTAGGTGCTAACATATGAATGGATTGGATTAGATTAGACTTCTTTTGTAAACAATTCATTCAAAACATTTAATGGTATTTCATTGAAATCAATTTTGTCAATGTCTTTTTCTTCTTAAGATTCAAATTCCGTTATTAACTATTGTTTTTCTATTTGACAAGACCTTCGTAATGTAACTTTGTTAAAAGACTTTGTTTGACTAACTCATCGTGTTTCTCTTTGACAACTGAAATTTTGTATGCTTTAAGTTTTAAACCTTCTTTTATGTCATGTCTTTTAAGCTAATATGCTAGAGTTTTTCATTTACTTAGTGTTCAAGTTATCTCATTCAACAATACGGTCATTAAATGTCCTGTATACTCACAAACGCCAGATCTGTTATGTTTAAAGTGGCCACTAGACAACTATCCCCCAATACTATTAGATTCATCTTAACAATCTACTAGTTTCCGCAAGAAAATTTTCACTCAGTCAAATTCATGAGCCAAGTGTTGTGTTTCGCTATCTTTAATGCTTTTGAATCTTTTTATTTTTCATCGACATCAATTTTAAATTTGCAATTAAATGAGCAAGACGCAACACGCTCAATACGTCACATTCGTTAACCATTTTGGTCATTCTAATATCATTATCACACATATCCGTAAGCAGGAATGACATTACATCACCCTTTCACTACACATGTCTAAAATGGATTCAGATTGCTCAAATGTTGTATTCCATTGCGGAAACACATTCACTAGTACAAAAACTGGTTTTGGTCATACATGGGCAAATGGAACGCCAACATTCACATATTTATGGGACAAAAGGTTCCTGAAAAAAAGACACCATTTACTAAATTAAGTCACACAATAACATTTTTTAATCGTGTGACAATAGAACCGATTGCACGCATACAAACATCATGTGGCTAAAAGTAACTGGTAATATTGTTGGTCACATATGAATTTGGAACGTGAGACCAATACAAGAAAGCTTGAAGCATTAATCACGATATACAAATAAATAGTGATAAATATTTGTCCCCACACTTGAATAATGTGACTAAATGGCATATATGGTCACACTAAACATTTTGTCACACATTAATTTAAAGTGTACCAAATCCATTAACATATGTCACGAACTTAATATGTGTGTCTAAAGTTTATTTTCTGTTAGCTTGCCAAAAGCTAATGTGTTTAGTCACATTTACTTCTAACACTGTGACCAAATGCCATATATGGTCACACTAAACATTTTAACACACAAACATAAAATCATGTAGGCCCTTGGTGATCAATAAGTCACACAAAATGACACCATTTTCTTCACTTTAATAAACACTATATCTGGTCACACTTATATAACACTTTGGTCACTTTAATGCTTATTGTATTTTGTTTTGTGACTAAATACCCAAAACAAACATGCTTTGTGTGGCTAAATATTACAAAAGGTCACCCAAACTTTCAAATTCATGTGATCATTGGATTGATCAATAGTCCACAAAATTATATATTTCTTCAAAATTAAACACCATATGTCACACTTATTAACACTTTTTTTGGTCACTTTATATGCTTATTTGTATGGGGACTAAATACACAAAACAAACATGCTTTGTGTGGCTAAATATTACAAAAGGTCACACAAACATCAAATTCATGTGACCATTAAATAATCAATAGTCACACAAAATACACATTTCTTTAATTTAAACACCATATGGTCACACTTATTAACACTTTTGGTCACTTTATGCTTAGTTTTTATGTGACTAAATACCCAAAATAACATTGCCTTTGAGGTGTGGCAAAATATTATAAAAGGTCACAGAAAAACATAAAATTCATATGGCCATTGGATAATCAATAGTCACACAAATTACACATTTCTTTAATTTAAACACCATATGGTCACACTTTTGGTCACTTTATGCAATTTAGAGCAAAATGTGAAATCGGATGTGACCAATATATTCATAACAAGAAAATAAAAAAGGATGTTACACCCCAGCGAGAACCCACGACCTCCCTTACGGAAGTCAAGCGGGTTACCATCTTGCCAGAGTAACCTATTCGTTAATGTAATGCATTTCCTTTGTAATATAGAAGTTTAAGCTTTATTGTTTTGGCTAGTAGCTTAAAGAGTACTAATAGAAAATGCTTATTAAATCATGGCTTCTTCTCCCTCTGCTTATTTTCAACTTGATCACTTTTAATAAGGCTTTAATAAGTACTTTAGCCTGCAAATGCAATGTGCAAGTGCAATGTACAAAAGCTTGCTTGAAAATGCAAGCTGCAAATGCAATGTGCATATGCAAGCTGCAAATGCAATGTGCAAGCTGCAATAACACACAAACCAGACAATAACATCACAAACTAAACAGACTAATACATTAAATTTCATAAGGTTTTAAAGAGTACATAATCACCATTACATAAGTCACCATAAAGTTTGATTACTAAATAAAACACAAACAAAAGCTAACATTTAATACATGTTAGACTACCATGTGAGACTACCCAAAAAACTTTGATCAAATGCAAGAGCATGATCAGCTTCCACATGACACCTTTCTTTTCCCCTTTGCCTTATCTGCACAAGTTTTTGATTTCCTGGCTCCCATTTTCTTTTCAATTTCATCCCATGTAGTAACATTTGCTAGTCCCAACACAGATCCTGTGACTGGTACAGGGCTATACATATTTGGTTTGTGTTTCTTGCAAACTGGTACATATTTACCTTTAGACATTGCAGAGTTAGAGTCAACAATGCAATCCTTGTCTGTGTTTCTCTTGTCTGTGGTTTCCATGTCTGTGCTTTCATTGTCTGTGCTTGGAAAGTAGTTCCATGATAGATATTCCTCAATTGTGTTATATCCATAAGCATCTAGCAATCCTTGTGTTGATGGCCCATAAAATATAGGAGCAGTTGCTTTTGATGCCCCTTTCCTGTCTTCTGAGCTGTCTGAGCTTATCTCAATTATTTCTGCAAAAGAAAATTAAGAATAAGCAGATAACATCCTAACCAAAACACACATTTGTCAATCAAATAAGCAGATAACACAATTTAGAAGATAACATCCTGACTTCATTAACCAAACACAAACCATTCTAACATCATAAATTCAGTTACAGGCATATTGTTTTAAAAGTAGATTAACATCTACTACCATTACATAAGGACCAAAATACCAATATACATAACATCATAAAGTAGATTAACATCACTTTCCACTTCTAAGGTTCCTCTTCCCTATCTTCACTTCAGCAAAAGTCATTGTTGGGGGTATCTGCACTCCAAAGGTCTTGCCTTTAATAGCATCCCAGGTTTTAGCATTTGCAAGCCCAAGTATACAATTTGTTATTGGTACAGGGCTTTTGACAATGAGTGTTTTAGTTGATGCTTGTAGCTTAGCCTTTGACCCACATGCTTCTACTTTAGCCTTAGAAGATGCCTCAGATGCTTGTGCTTTAGCCAACATACATGCTTTAGCCTTTTCAATGTCTTTCCAAGAAGGTTTTACATCACTTTCATTACATCCTGATTTTGAACCCCAAAACCTGCCATTGTCCTTGTACTCATCTGACAAATAGTGGTACCATTTGAGCAAACTCTTAGGTGGTTCTGGAGAGTCATAATCTATCTCCTCAGAAGTGCTAATTTGAGAAGTGCTATATGAGTCTGAGTTGTTGTCTGAGCTACTATCTAAATTCACAACAATGATTTCTGTAAGGTAACAACAAAGTCTGAGCTATGCACATACTCCTCAGAAGATCTAATCTCCCAATGGGTCAAAGGCTAATGCATATTATAACATCCGAGAATTTTCAAAATTTTGAATGACGATTTCAATCTTTGACTTTTAGGGTCTGGCTTGACTTATAAGAACGATCATCTAAAGCACGTTTTCATTATTCAGACTCTAAAGCAATTTGAAGTAAAACGACATTCCTGACAACTTTTTAGGTTTGACCGAGACCCGAAAACAGTCAGAAGGTGACTGAAATGCCCTCGCAAGATTTTAGAATCAAGAACGAGTACCGGCACAAAAATAATTAAATTACATTTAATTATCACGTTTTATTAAATAAGAATATTTAATAAATTATTTAACATTTTATTCAGTGACGTTTGTTGAAGACGCAAATATTCGAGTAAAAGGTGTATAATATAAAGACTTATGAGGGAATTAACCTTTATATATTCAGAAAGGGACTGAAGAAGAGACGATGGAAAATTGGCGAGAAGGGGAAAGAATGAAATTAAGATAGAGATTAATATAGGAAGAATAGGAGAAAAAGGAAGATAAAAGAAAAAGAACGAAAGAAAAGAGAGATGTGAATGCAAATATGAAATAGAAAAGTGAAATAGGGGAAGAAAACCAGGAGAAGCAGAATGAAAAAGTAGAAGGAGGAAAAATTGGAAGAGGACAAAAAAGAAGAAAAGAAGATTGGAGAAGAAAGAAATGAAAATCTAGAAGTAGAAATGAAACGAAAAGAAGAAACGAAGTAAGGATTAAGGGAAGAAGGAAGAAGAGAGGGGGAAGAGGAAAGAAAAAGAATTATGAAGAGATAGAATAGCAGAGAAGAAAAGAAATGAATAGGAAAAAAGATAGAAGAAATAGAAGAAAGAAAAAATGATCAAGGGGGAAGAAAGAAGGAGAAAAAGGGGATTAACTAGAAGACTGAAAGAAAAAGGGGGATGAAGAAGAATGAAGATGAAGAAGATAGAAAGAAAAAAGAGAAAAGGAAAAGAAAGAGAAAGAAATAGACAGAAAGAAACAGGAAGATTGAGAAGAAAAGGACAAGAGATAAGACTAAAAGGAAAGTGAAAGAGATTATACAGAAAGGAAATGTAATATATAAAGAAAATGAAGGGAAGAAAATAGAAAAGGAGTAAGAAGAAAAGAAGATGAAGAAGGAAAAGAAAAATGATAAGGAAGATTAAGAAAGAAAGGAAAAATGAAGAAACGAAAATGAAAAAGATATGAAATAAGAAGAAGATGAAAGAGTGAACATCAAAGAGGAAAAGATAAAAGATAAAGAAAGGGGAGAAGGAAAGATTAAGAAAAAAAGGGAGAAACAAAAGGAATGAATTAAGAAAAAGACCGTAGTAAGAAATGGAGGAAGGAAAGAATAAGACAGAAATAAGAGAGGGACAGAAAGAAAATGTGAAAAGATAACGAAGAATAAGAAGAGACATTAAAGAAAGGAAAAGGAATGAGAAAATGAAAAAAGATGAAAAGAAATACAATGAAGGAAGAAAGAAGGAAAGAGAGATAAAGAGAAGGAAATAAGAAAGAAGAGGAATAGAGGATAGATAAGAAAGAAAGAGAAGAAGATAAGACAAGGAAGAAAAAAGAAGAAGGGAAAAGGAAAAAAGAATGAATGAAGAAAATGAAAAAGAAGAATCAGGGAAAGATAGATAAAAAGGAAAAAAGAGGAAAAGAAGGAAAAGGAAAGAAGAATGAATAAAGAAAGAATGGAAGGAGAAGGTAAACGAGAGAACAGAAAAAACGATAATAGCGGAGAAGAAAATGAAAAAGATAAGGGAAGAGAAACAAGAAAGGAAGATTAAGAAAAGAGAAAGAAGAGAAGAGAAGAAGAAGAACACAATGAAGTCAAGCAAGAGAATGATTAGAAGAAAGAAGAAGAATAAGAGAGTGAAGGTAAGAACCAGAGTAAGTACAAGAAGGAAAATAAAAGAAAAGAAGGATATAAGACAGAAAGATAAAGGAACTTAGATAGAAGAACAAGAAACGAAGAAGAGATTGGAAAAGAGAAAGCGGAAAATGAAATAATAGAAAAGGGAGGATGAAAGAAAGAATATTACAACGTTTACTAATTAAAGACCGAAGCTCCATCGTAGAGTGACCGAGCTTCCTTGTTCGACTCAATAAATTGAGGCTAACACATTAAACGTTAATGTTTATATCAAAACTCTAATTATATGTAATGTATACATATAAAATGAATGTACAAGCCTTTAAAGCATGTGTACAAGTATCATAGCACAAAATTTGAATATCTTTTCCCACTTAAATCAAGTTACAACTTTCTAAAGCTTAATGTACAAGTCAATAATGCAAGAAAGTCAAATTAGGTCATTTTACCTCCTAAATCACTTTGGTTTCATACCACCACTTTAACACAAGGTACAAGCACTTAATTGATGGTTCTAATTAAATGGATCTTTTGTTCTGTTTAGATAAATCTAAACAACTAGATTAAAAACCTTGTGGTGTATATATAAAGATTATGCGGAATTAACCTTTATATATTCAGAAGAAACAATCAAACAATGAACACAAAACTTTTACTTATATTGAACAAATCACAAAACAACTATATGTTTTGCCTAACAACTAATCTATGAATATTGATCTGCTTCTATTTTCTATCAATCATCTATTCTAACTATGCCGTAAGGGTTCCTTTTATACACCAAGGAAAAACCCTAATAGGCTTACAAAACGCGTTAATAGATCATGCATATCTATTCCTAATATAACTCATGCATATCTTATAAGCAGTACTAACTATATAACTAACAGTACTAACTATATGCTGACAGTACTAACATTGTACTAGCAGTACTAACTATAACTAACAGTACTAAGTTCTTCAGCAGCATATCTTGTAGAAGCTCTTTAATTCCCAACAATCCTCCCCTAAACTTATGATTTACCTTCAAATCTTAAGTTTCTTGAATTAAAGCTTTTTGATTTTGAGAGGATTCTTTCAAACACTTTAGCTTCCTTGCTTATTGGTTTGTACAAACATCTTCATATTCTTTTGCTAAAAAATCACACTAAACCTGTTTTGCAATCCGAGATTTGATAAACTTTATAAGCTTAGATGCCATGTCACTTTCTTCTTCTGTTTCAATCTTCAAGTTGATCATCTTCTTCAAGATTTCCTTCTTTAGTGGATACTTCTTGTCTACTAGCATGTTAATCTGAATTGAAGTACCATCTAAGAATAAAGAATGAACACCACTGTATTCATGTAGTTTCCACCTTAGCAATTCCCAATAGTGTTGGTTCAACCATATGTCATTTTCTTCATTTAGATCAAACATCATTTTCAGATCTCCCCATAAATCTAAATCATGACCTTCAATTGAACGATGCTTATATCTTTCTTAAACCAAACTATAGAGTTGAAATAAATCTTGGCTGTCAAGTCTTCTTAACAATGCTTGAAAATATCCATGAAAACTTGAAGTTGCATCAGCTCTTGTAATCTTGCAAACTTCAGAATCTTTTGCTTCTGTCATACCCAGCAAGATATATTCCCAATTTACAATATTATGTTTGTTACAAGACTTCAAAGTTGTCATTTTGATGAATGAAATATTTTGAGCTTAACAATGAAATCTTATAAGCAGAAATATCTCAACGGCTCTTTTGTTATGGCTCAAACAGTACTAACGGTCACTTAGCAGTACTAAGTTTGAACTAGCAGTACTAACTGATTAGTTTAGTACTAACAGTTGTAATTTTGAGCAATAGAACTGTTTAACACCAAGCATAACATGAAGTTTGTCATACTCCTCTAATGAATCATCTTTCTACTATCCTCCCCTGTTTGACAGAATCTTCTGAAATCAAATACTCTTTTGTTGTAGAACTTGAGCTTGTTTTCCGATCTTCTGACTTTCTTTATCAAACAGTGTTAGAGTCTGAGTATGAGTCTTCTTAAAAGCATCTTCCAAACTAGTGACATTCTCAATCAATTTGGTACATAAATGCATCAATTCTATAAGTTACAGACTGTCCTCTCCTCTTTCAAGAGTATAACTTCTTGAGAGATGTGGATCATTGGACTTATAGTTTTTGGCAAACTACCAGCCATAAACGGATTTGATGATTCTTTACCAGTTGCCGTTTTCCCAGGAATAGTCAATGCTTTATTGCAAAACATGGTGCATTGATAACCATATAGTTTTTAGCAAACTATCATCTATCAACAGATTTGAGTAGTCTTTACCAAGAACTATTTGATCCTGGACTAGCCAACTCTTCACCATGAAGTAAGGTGAGTTGAGAACCCTATAATTTTTGGTAAATTGTCAACCAAGAACGGATTTGAAAAGTCTTTACCACAAACCGTTTGCTTATGGACTAGCCAATTCTTATGCCTGTTAAGCATGGTGAATTGATGACCATTTGTTGTGTGGTTGTAACACCAACACTAAAAGACCATCCAATCTTCTGTCATCAAATCCTCCCCTCAAATCCAACTATGATTCTTTGTAGAACCTGCAAATGTTAGTCTAAAACATAGAAAATGCAATAACAGTACTAACACAGCATCATCAAGTATAAGAGAATTAATTTCTCTTGGGAACCCAAGCCATTACTGACTTGTTTCTACCTGTTGGATCAACATAGTCAAATTGCTTACAAACACAAAATCCAGTATTCTTGTAGACATGATTTATCATTTTTACTTTAGGTCTCCATGCCCAGTATGCTGTAGGTTTAACAGCATTAATCCCTTGCTTCCCAACAGTATTAACAGAAATTACATTAGCAGTATTAACTTGGTTACTCAAATTTCTGTTTTTAAGTACTGTTTGTTGGTAAAAAGGTCTTCTTAATGATGAATGTGCCTTTTGAAAAACATTTGTCCTTGGTTTGGCAACATTTGCAAAGGATTTATGCACAGCAGTATTAATTTGCCTAGCAGCACTAACTGGTATTAAGCCAGACTTGGTTAAAACTGCTTTTGGAGCAAAATTCCTTTTAGAATTAGAGAAATTTTGATGATTTACCCTCATTGCATTAGTCCAAACTGGTCTAACTTCCCTTTGACCAGTCACCTTTTTCACATTGCTCAAAACAGGTTTTTGTACCATCTTTTTATCATGAAAATCATAGTCTTTATCTAGATGGTTAAAACTCCCACACACAAAACAAGCTTTTGTTGTAAACTGAAATCCAACTCCTAATTTCTTAGGCTTTGGAGTATTCCAGCTTGTACTGTTGTTCCTAGGGTATTGACTAACTTTCCTAGGTTGATCAGCTTGCTTAGGATTTTGAACATTAAGGGTTCTAACACCACAGTCTCATCTTCATCACAATCAGAAACCCAATCTTCAATTATTGGAGCATCTGAAGTTTTCTTTACTTCCTTAAAGACATTTTCACTAGCACTCTTAGTTACCTTAATACCATATCCTTCAAATTCAGGTTCTTTAAATTTCTCAATTCCTGAACTTGATAAATCAACACTAGGAGGTACAAACAAGCCTGTAAGTGGAGGGGGAACAGCATTATATCCTAGACCCTTCTTATTGTTATCAGATATTTGATTTGCAATCAATTGTTCCAGACTTTTAGAGGCATTTTCATAGTTATCAATTTTAAACTGATTTTCCTCTTTTTCTTTCTTACGTCTTTCTACCTGTTTCTCAAGATCATTAATATCTAAGTCTTTGTAAGAGGCATCTCTTTTAAGAACAGCAATATGATCATTAAGCATACTTTCATTTTTCTTATAAAAGACCAGTCGTTCTTCTATAGAAGCTAACCCTCTTTTATAATTAGATAAATCATATTCAGACTTTCTAAGCTCTACTCTCAACTTATCATACTGAGTTTTAAGATCTTCATAATTTTTAAGATAAGTTTTAGACCAAGTTTTGTTATTTTGTACCTCAGAATCAGAGAAAGCCATAAGTGAAAAGTTGGTAGAAGTCTCCTCTTGTGTCATGTAACTCCAATCAAATCTAGTACCATCTATAGCTAACATAGCTTTGGGAGAAGCTTCTTCCACATTCATTGTCCTCCTTGAGCTGTCTTGATTCCTGCTTCTGTTCTCTTGACTCTTAGGATTTCTGCACTCTCTAGCAAAATGTCCCAACTTATGACAATTGAAACATTCTACCTTTTTCTTGTCATAACCAGCAGTATCACTTCCATTGATGATTATCTTTTTACCAGTTCTCTGATAAAACTTTCTTGCTTTCATACTTAGTAAAGCCAACTGCCACTTTAAATCCATTTCATCAAGATCATCTTCATGAATTTGATCTAGGTCTTCATGAACAACTTGAGACCCATTGGGTTGAGTGGCCAAATAAGCATATACTGTGGCATCACTAAGGCAAGCAGTACTATTATTAGTGCTAGCAGTACTAACAGGAGAACTACCAGTACTAACATGAACATTAGCAATATTATCATCATTTGTACTGCTATGACCTGAGACAAAGGCCAAATTCTGAGAGACTGAGTTTGAGCTAGAGGTTATACTCCTTTTGACTTCTGGTTCAACAATCTTAAAGTTATTGTAAAGATCATCAAAACTTATTGAGCCCAGATCTGACTTGTTCCTCCAGACAACAACATGCATACCCCATTCAGTAGGAAGACTTCTTAAGAATTTAAGGTTCAGTTCTTCTGGAGTGATGATTTCACCTAAGATAGTTAACTGGCTCACAATTTTCTGAAGCCTGTTAAAGATAGAGTCAAGCGACTCTGAGCTAGAAGCACTGAAGGTTTCATACATCTGCTTTAAGAGTGTCTTTTGAGTCTTTTTGGTGGCTTCATTACCACCAAATCTTGCTTCTATGGCCTCAAATAAAGACTTGGCATCCTTGTGTTTATTGAAAGTAAGCAGATGCTCACTTGGAAGTGTCATCATCAGAATGCTTCGGGCTTTTAGATCATTCTTCTTTAGGATCTTCTCTTCTATAGTAACAGCACCAGGTATTGTTGTAGTAGATGTACCATCTGCCTCTCTAGTGGTTTGAGCTACTGGCTTGAAAGAGTTTCCTTCATCTATAATCCCCCAGAGATAATAGTCTTGAAGTTGAATGCATGATTCTATCCTGAGTCTCCATGTGTCATATTTACCTTGCTTGAGAAGTGGCAGTTTTGCAAGAGAATTGTTTTGTTCAAGATCCATGGTTTTTGATCTAGGGTGTAACACCCCCATTTTCGGGACAGCGCAGCGGAACATATATGGTGGTTACTTCCTAGCACAATCACACATAATTCATAAAGAATGACTCAAAAGAGACGTTATAATAACATTGATCCCAAAATAAACAAGTTCGAACAATATCCCATATTCAACATATGGTTAAACCATAGTACCATAAAAGTCACCCATCATAAGATCAAGTTTTACAAAATACCAAATTGTATCATAAACTTTTTAACATGGGGATATTAAGAAGTTCAAACATAAACCACGCAAGATGATGGTGGTTTTTAATACACTATAAAATATTTATACTAATATAACCTTAAGAGCAATTAAGAAAATTCCCTAAGGAAAATTCACACTCAAAAATATATATAATATAATATATAATACGTATATTTAACCGGGTAAATATGATCACCCGGGTCGTTTCCCCAACGACTAGTGAAATTGAAACCTCGTTTAAGCTTGGATTCTGATTTGAATGAAGCAAAGATATTTTTGATAATCTATATCTACTAAATAAAAAGCAACAATTAAAATTGAACAATTAAAGGCAATTAAACAATTAAACAAATACGGGAAACAAATAAAACACGACGATTAAGCAAATAGACTAAAATTAAACCCTAAGATTGCAAACTAATTTTCTACACCTAAATTAGGATAAAAGAAAATTTTAAGAAAAATAAAAATATTTTTTAGATTATTTTTGAATTTTTTATCAATTAAAAACTATTTAATTCTAATTAAATCCTAAAAATAAAAAAAATAGAAAATAATTGAAATTATATTTTTCCTAAGTAAAATAAGTAAAAAGAAAATTTTAGAAAAAGGAATTACTATTTTTGGCTTTTTAGATTAAAAGATATGATTTTTCTAAAATTTAAACTAATTAAAAACTATAAAAATAATAAAACTATTAAAAATAAAATCCTAAATTTTTTATAAAAATTACACTAAATAAAGAAAAAGTGCAGAAATTTATAAAAATTAAAAGCCCTAATTTTTATCTTTTAAATAAATCTTAATTAAACTAATTAAAATCTAAACCTAATTACTAATTAAAACTAATAAACTTGATTAAAATACTTAACTAAGGACTAATGGTGCAAAAACCTAAAGGACTAACTGGGAAACTAACTAACTAACGTAAGGACTAACAGAAAAACAACTGAGTAAATATCAAAAATTACAAAACCTACCCTGAAAACTAACCCGATTTCAAACTAAGTCCATTTTAGGCTTAAAAATAAGTTGAAAAAAAAATGCTTTTCAGCAAAAACTTAAAGAAGCAAAATTATAAAATAAGCTGGGGAGAACACCTTTAACAAAAGCACTATGGTCTGAAACCCACTAATAAGCTCTTAAAGTAAAATCTAAAAGTTGTTCTAAACTCCCTAAGATGTGCTTAAACTAATTAAGAAAAGAAACAAAAGCTGGAAACACTTTTAAGCTATTAAAAATGATTATGAAAATGGCTAACTCGGGAATTAAGCTAAAATGCACAAAATCAAATTAAGCTAAAATACTCAAAAAGCAAATCTAGACTATGAGCCTCTGAAAACTTATTAAGCTACTTATAAACTAACTATTTAAGCACTAAAAACTATTACCTTAAGCTAGAATTCAGATTTTAGAAACTAAATATTTAACCTACTGTTTTGGTATTGTTGGCTGTTTAAGCTTAATTTTGACAGCAAAATAAGCTAGGACAATAAGCTAGAAAATAAAATGTAAGTCTTAATCTATATTAAGCTATAACTAAACTATAAAATACTAAAAGATAAGCTATTAAATCCTAACATTGCTGGCTTAATTTTGGGCTTAAGTATCAGCAGTACTAACTAATGTTAGTACTGCTGATGTAAATGGTATACCACAAAGACTCAAATGCAGGCTTTCTTAAGGGTTAAGCCTGCACAATTCACTCTATTTAAGTGTATACAACACAATTCAACCACACACAAGGTTCTAGACAACTTAGATCAAAATAAAGCAATCAAATCTTAAACTATAAAGTACCCTGGTGCTGAGATGACAAAATAAGCCATAACTTTTTAAAATTTTAAAACTAAACTTTGAAATCTCACTTCCTAATGATTATAAATGAAATAGAAACTGACTCAAGTGGTTTGCACAAAAAACTTTGACTTTTGATAGTCAAACTAAGATAAACCAAACACTCCTTAAAGCTTATGACAGATTTGAAAACTCTCTTAAAATGAAGTCTACTAATTAAATCCTTAATACCAGATGATTAACAGATTATAACTAACCTAAATAACATAATCTAACTACTGAATTAAGCTAGAATGCAAGTTCTAAGAAATTACACTAATATTTTTTTGGTTTTTATGGATTATTAAGATAACTATGAAAAACTAAGATCTATTATGATAAGGCTAAAAACAGACGAAGATTAATAACTAATAAGCACAAGTAGAGAGAATTAAGCACTAATAAGCTAGTAGAATAAGCAAATAAGCAGATTTACTCTAATAAGCAGTTTAAGCTAAATAAGTAAAGAGACAAGGAATTTAAAAGGAAACTTACTTTAAACTTCAGCTAAACAGAAGCTAATACTGAAATAACAGCTACAAGCTCTAGCTTATTCATATGAATAAGCTAGTATAAGTCCTTGGGAGCTCATCCATTTTAAGCTCCCCTTCCAAAAGCTTTCAATTCCAAATTGCCAAAGTAATAACTGGTTTAATGAATTTAAGTATGACAAGTCAATTCCCTCAAGTCTTTTCCCTTTTTTCGACAATGGACCTTTAATAACCTTCATCTCCATTAATCATCAAGTTTCTTCATTAAAAGCTTCATAATCACCAGGAGGATGTATCCAAACATCTCTTCACTTCTTAAGCTGTTTCTTGATAAACCTGAGAAGCTCAAAAGCCATTTCACACTCATAATCAACTTGTAGCTTCCCTTCCCACATTCTTCTATATGTAAATTGTGCAAGAGGATACTCTTTCTCTACCAACATGTAGATGTACATAGATTCCAACATCAGGCAATGTACTCCACATGAATCAATCAGCTTCCAGCTCTTAATCAAGTATCTCCCTTGTTCTCTCCACATCTCATCACCTGCACTTGGTTCAAACATAGTCATTAAGTTTCCCTATAATACTATGTTATCACCAACTGGCTTTTGTTGACTAAAACATATCTTTTCACTATTATGTACAAGACTTCAAGATCTTCTCTATCAAAAACATTTCACATATTCCTCAAATCTCATATAAAACTTAAGTACCATCCATCATGCTCCTTGTAAACTATGATAATATATTCTTTCTTGCTCTTATGGTGATCTTGTAGTCAGAATATGTGCTTGTTTAGTTGCTAAAGGTATGGTATTAACTGCATCTTCATCAAATGGAATAATCTTAAAACATTCTTTGAGCTCTACTTGTTCAGTCTCATCCTCTACCTTTTGCTAAAGGTATGGTATTCACTGCTTGCTGCTTTTGCTTTACTACCTTCCACCTTCTCAGTATTCATAGGCACAAATATGTTTACTCTCTTAAGAGCTTTGTCAACAACTTTTGAATATCATCAAAACTTTTGTGTCGCAATTGATTGTGCTTGTATCCAGCCATGTTTTTTAGATAATTACACATTATAGTTCTCTTTTGCATTTTAGTAGGTGGTTTGTTCCATATTTCTTGTGCTCTTAATGCTGCAAAATGTTTCTTCCTTGCATCTAAGAGTTGTACAAATAAACTTGCTTTTTCTTCATCAGTCAATGAAGCTTTCTCTTCTGCGTGTAATTTTTAGCCATTTGATAATCTACTTCCATCATAGCTTGAGCATTATCCCATGAAACAATGTTATCTTCTTTTTCTCTTTGTTTTGCAAGCCTATCTTCTTTCTCCATTTTTGCTTGAAGTTGAGCATCAAGTCTTTGAGTAAGTTCCTCATCATGCTTAATCTGATCTCTTATCTTTGTTGGTTCTTTTGGTTCTTCTTTTTCAACCATTTTGGCTTTACATTTATCTGTTAGGAATTATTGTAAACAGACTTAAGTCTGGTAGTTATAGAGTTAAGTCTAGTAGACATAGTTAAGTCTGCCAGTACTAACTTAAGTCTGGCAGTACTATAGTTAGTACTGGTCTTATCTAGTTAAGTCTGTTTATGTAACAGGATAGTTATCTTAGAGATATCTTAGGAAAGGATATGCATTATAGAGATATCTTAGGAAAGGATATGCATTATCCTTTCACACGTTTGTAAAGCCAATTACGGTTTCCTTGGTGTATAAAAGGAACCCTACGGCATAATGTTTTCACAGATAGAATCCTAATAGAAATCAATAGCAAATAGCAAAGTATTA
>BQNB010101403.1:0-24478 GCA_026074375.1 Tanacetum coccineum | reverse complement strand
TATCTCAGATATTGAAACGTCATTTCTTGATTTTAATGGTTTATGCTTTTCTAAACCACTGCTACTTGTTGAGGCACTGTACTCATTAAAGAGTGGCATTTCAGGATCAGTGTTACTACGCGTGAAAAATGCAGGCTCTGATGGTACTGGAAGTGTATCAGAGACGCTATTAAGCATAAGAACAACTGAAGCCATGGTTGGCCTATCATGAACTTTTTCTTGAACGCACAATAACCCAATGTGGATGCTTCTAACTATCTCGTGCAGCGAACCTGATCCTGTCTTCAATATAGGATCTATCATGTTTACTGTTGTCTCATTCCGCCATGTAGTCCATGCCTAGAAAAAGATTAACAGTATGTTATTCAACATCTAAGAACTACAATGAAAACTAATTTTGGCAAGGAAATCAATAACATGTTTTCGATCAAAATAAATCTCTGTAACTAATTCGTTGTGTGAGACAATTCTCCACAAAAGTATATATATGTAATGATTAGTTAATTTGCTTTCGTCGGGGAATACTTACAAAGCTAAGCAAGTCTTCGGTGCTATCTTCATTATGAAAACATTGGTTTTTCTGACTAGTTACCATCTCCAACACTAACACGCCAAAGCTAAAGACATCCGATTTTACTGAGAATTGGCCGTGCATGGCATATTCGGGTGCCATATAACCACTGTACAAGAGAACAAGACAACAAAGATTTGAGCACTTTCACATTTTGAAGGGAGTATTTACCTAAGGATATTGTCCGAAGTATATTTACTTACTAGGTTCCAACAATTCGACTAGTGTCGCCTTGAGTTTCCTCTGGTTTGAACAATCTTGCCATGCCAAAATCTGCAATTTTAGGGTTCATCTCGGCATCTAATAAAACATTACTAGCTTTCATATCCCGGTGAATAATCCTTAGACGTGAATCTTCATGAAGATATAACAGTCCCTTGGCAATGCCTTTGATGATGTTATATCGTTTTTCCCAATCAAGAAGTGCACGTTTAGTAGGATCTACAAACACCATCAGAAAACTATACCGTATTTAATACAACAAAAACAATATCAGCTAACTAAAAAGTGCGTCACTAAATTGGCCCCACATCGTTAAAGTATCAATCAATATTAATGTCTTTTTCCGCCAAGTAATTTTTACCCAGAAATTAACTTCAATTCTTCGGCTACAAGCAGTGTTACCAAAGTCAAATACAGTAGCTTTTTTGACGCTCATGTTACAGTATAGGAGTGTTTTGTTAATTAGGAACTTAACAAAAATGAAATGGAATCATGGGATGTATGTTACTATATTCTTTACTATATACGATATGGTTCCCCAAATTGATCAAGGTAGATATATCCTCTATTTATTTTGTCTTTTATTGGTTGTCACATGTGAGGTCGAAAAAAATAGGTCAAGTCAGAGCTTACCAAATATAAACTGATCAAGACTAGCATTTGGCAAGAACTCGTAAATGAGAAGCCGTTCGCTTCCTTCTAAGCTGAAACCAAGCAACCTAACCAAATTACGGTGTTGAAGTTTCGCAACTAGCAAAACCTCATTCTTGAATTCTAGGTCACCTTGCCCAGAATCTCTTGCAAGTCTCTTTACTGCGATCTCTTGTCCATCTTCAAGTTTACCCTAAATATCATTTGAGAACATGATATATCAATAGTCATGTTACATTAACATATATATTCTTGTTCTTTGGGAAATAAATAGCAACATAGAGATTTGCATGTATACATTGTAAACCGCTCCAAAGCCGCCTTTTCCTAGCTTATTTTCTTCAGAGAAGTCATTCGTTGCTACTTTTACTAAACTAAAGTTATATTGCAATGATTCAGGCGTTCCAATATCCATACTTTCAACTGGTAGGCGAAGAGAGTTAGAATTTTTAACTTGACAACGAAGTATGATCCCTATACTATATGAGTATATGACCATTGTATAAATTAGAAACGTGGAACTTACTCTCTGTATCTACGGTCTGTGGTGTTTGCTGCTGCTTTTTTCTCTATCTTATGAAGATACAAATGGAACTGATTATTATCATGGCACTGACTATCACAATAACTTTACTATTATCACAATTCGTGTCCTGCTTTTATTTTTACCTGCAAAAATATATATCTCATGAAATAGATGTCTTAATTTGAATGCACAGATATTCAAATATTCATACAGGTTTTTAGGTATGAAATGAAATAAATTCTAAAATAATCCTCTAATAAGTGACGTTAACAGAGAAGATCTGTTAAAACTAAGATCAATCTGCTTAGAAATGTGAGAATTAAATAAAAATGTATGTTATGATTAAATGCCTCAGAATTTTTGGCGAAAAGGGTGAAATTATATTAACAAATACTGTACCATACAAAGCAAACTAAGGGCATCCACTATGGGAGGTTTATGAAAATGTTTATAACTTACAAAAAAGTTTATCATTTGTTTCAACCATAGTGAGCTATCTATGTGGCATGAAGAGGTCTAAAATCCTAAACCTTTTCATAATTTAATGCATGTGTTTTTCATATTGTTCTAAAAGGTTTATGCATAGTGGTACGAGGTTTATAATATCAAAAGGTTTATAAATTTATGATTTGACATGTTATAAACCTATTGAAAAGCTTTACCATTGTGGATGCTATAAGAATAAAGAAAGACATTCCTTTTCTTATCCT
Organism: Tanacetum coccineum; assembly: GCA_026074375.1. Taxonomy (NCBI): domain Eukaryota; kingdom Viridiplantae; phylum Streptophyta; class Magnoliopsida; order Asterales; family Asteraceae; genus Tanacetum; species Tanacetum coccineum. The sequence goes on along the minus strand of BQNB010101403.1, from coordinate 21,798 downwards.
ATAGTAGCTTGAAAGAAACATTCATGCAGAAACAATCAAACTAGTAAGATACAAACAGGTTCACCAATGTAACAATAACCATTCACCCTTCATCTAGGCTAAACAAAGACTTAACACTAGGCAACCAAGGAAAAATATCATGCTTGACTACATTTCCATCCTGCAAACACCCTACCTAAGATAAGAGATGTGAAGGAAATCGGATCGTGATAATTAGCAGTATTTTCACATATATTGTAAAGGAAATCGGATCGTGATAAAGTTATGTTATTGAATAAATATATGAAAACAAGCACGAGCCATATGGATAGTTTTTCGGTGAGTATGAGCATGTTTACGTGCAAGGAAGGAATTGAAAAATTGGATGGTTTTAGAGGGTCATGTCTAAAAATCCATCTTGTAATTCACTATGCATATTTTTTGAGAGGTAATTTGCACACTTTACTTTTTGATTGGCACACTCTAAAATATATGTCTTTGACATTTATTTGACCGTTTTGAGAGAAAGGTATCCCATAGAGACGTAAATGACCCGCTAGATAATCAGCAGATGATGGCCACTCGTTTCTTCTTACACTAGAATAGCAAAACACCTGCTAGCCAACAATGACTTCCAAGTAAATTTGAGCCATATATGGGACAAGTATAATTCAATTTGTACATTGCCCTGCCCCTAGCCAACATTGATTTCCAAGTCTTCCGGGCCCAATTAAATGCTGTTCATTTATGAATTTTCTGATTGAATCAGTTTGTTAATCATAGACGACACTAGTTGGTCATACCCGTGCACGTGTATCCTGATATTTTTTTATAGCAAGTTAAACTTTATCATCGTATAGCTATTTGAAACTCTATAATAAATAATTTTTTAAAAATTACCTAAAATCAAAACATGGCTCTTTAAAATAACAAGTTTTTGAAACCCGCTAAGTTTTAGCCAGCCTGTGTTGTCGAAGAAATAAGAGCAAAACAGCGAGGAAATAGTATTTATGTTTCGCTGCAAGTCAAAAGCCATGAGAAAGACACCGAACGGTGACAATAGGTTCACACATGAATGTTGCAAGTCTCAAAAAATCACATCATTATATAAACTAAAAGACTTTTCACATTACAAATATAGTTGCTATGAATGAATATCCAAATGAAACAAATTGGTAACTCACACGTACCAGTACAAAAACAAAAGCTTCCATAATACTAAAAATTGACTGTCATTATATGAACTACACATCTTTCGGATTCCAAATATATCGACCCATAAAATAACTTGTGTCAAGTTCTTCAATAAATGGTATGAATGTCGCCTGCCATAGTAAATTCCCTTCACGACATAGATCACAAATCTTTTCTTTCTCTTCTCAATTTTCTTGTACTTACCGCTTCGGTCCTTAGCTACCACCACATTAGCTTTGATGTCGGCGGGTAACTTTGTGTTCTGCATTAGCTTCTGGGCTACCTAAATGAATTCATGTGTCAAACAAAGAAAAATCATTGCCTTATATAAACAGAAAGTGACACACATATATCCGAAGTCGGGTTCTAACGTAATTACGATTCCATTACCTTAAATCCTCTCCATATAACCAATTTCAAATCTATAATGGAGAAGTTATAAAGAGAAACACAATGTGAAGATGTGTGTATATTAACTTGACTAAATAACTAAATATGATAACAGGATATGATACAATATGTCATGATTTAATGTTGTCTCAAAAGATAATAGAAGTAAGAACTGCAAATTAGTAGAAATAGCAATTGAATATAAAAGCTTATATTCAAGAGATACGATCAGATTCCTAAACAACGATTTACTTGCGTTGTACGTAGAAAAAAATTATTGTATGTTTTATGAGCCTTTAGTGGTAGCAAGCAAGTGGCATAAAACAACAGATGAACATACAAAAATATAGCATGTGGTGGCTTATACAGAATGTTTAAATTGTCTTTCGAATTAGTTACATAGAGCGGCTGTTTGGATTTGCTTTATGAAATTATCACTTATAGGCGCTCTTTGGGATTGTTGTTTGAATCAACTACTTATATGGGCGTTTTGTAATTTAAAAACACTTGCACACTCAAAACCGCTTAGATCCAAGACTAAGATATCGACGTCTCACCAATTAGATGCAACACACTTAAACATCTAGAATCTAACAATCTGTACGCATAAAGCCATCATTTTTATAGTGGAATTTGCCTTTTATACTAAAATCTGCAGTTTTAAGACCGACCCAAATGGGCACAGGTTCCTATTTTAGCGGCTCAAGCGTACAAAAAATATGACAATGAGATTTCAAAAAAAAAACCATCCGAAACTACTAAGGAACCGTTTATCACAAATAATCACTTACCACGTGGTGCACCATCTGTAAGAAACTTATTTCCAGCTTCTTCTAGCTCGTTCTTTGTTATGTGGCCTCTACCATGTTCGTCAAAAAAACATAAAGCCGTAAGTATGTTCGCCTCTTGGTTGATCTTGTTCATGTGTAAAGGCGCTGACAGAATTTCGCCGTAGAGTATTGGATCAGCCTGTTAAGATTTATTAAGTAAGTTCTCATATACCAAAAGCATTTAAGACTATCTATACACCAAATAGATTAGTAGGTTTTTGAGATTAAAATACAGGGTAATGTTATAGTCTCTTTTTTTGGCCGAAAAGGTCAACTTTCCTGCACATTTGTTTCTGAGGTTGGTTTCTGCTGCAGCTTGCCGATGCAATGCGGCGACCGCTGAATCAATCCATTAGCCCACCGATGCAATGCTTCAAGCTGACATTCGAACGCAGCAGCCTTCCATAGACATGCATCGAGCTGGCGTCGCAATGCAACAGCCCGCTATTCCAATGCTTTATCCCGTTTCATTTCAAGATTCTGTTTCCCCAAAGTATCATCCCGTTGCTTGAAAACATCATAACTTTTGTTCGATGCATTCAGCAACCATCCCAATTCATAATGATGCTATGCATTAACACCATCCGACTTGTACGGATAGCTTGTAATGGATGCCTGCATATATTTGAAAGACATTATGGACTTCCTTCTGAGTTTTTTAAAATAAAAATTATGTGCACGCGCATATTTAAGATATAAGTAAAGGTTGTTAGCTTTAACTGATTACATAAAAGAACTAAAAACCGAATGTATCGGTTTGGTTTTGGTTTTAGACAAAACCGACCCAAACCAAAGCGTGCACAATATCGCCTAAAGCGAAAAACTAAAACTTGAACAATATCGCCTAAAGCGAAAAACTTTGACTTAACTTTACTAACTTGAACAATATCGCCTGATATAGTAGTAATCATGATTACAACTTTGACTTAATTATACTAACTTGAACAATATCGCCTAAAGCGAAAAACTAAAACTAAGCCCTCAAATAACCTAACCCAAACACGCATCAGATGAAAAATGTAGTTTATAAGAACTTACGGTGTTCTACTTGTCATCTGATGTGCGGTTAACTAAATCAACTATTATCCCAACTATTATGCCAATCATATGTAAAATAGTAAAAAGTTACAAAGCGTAGCATATAAATACTACAACATCGCAAAAACCCTCACATACTAATAATAACTAAGGGGTGTTTGTCAAAGCCCATTTGTGGGCTTATGAGCTAACTTGATTTCGGTTTATATTGCATAAGCTTACACGTTCAGCTTATTTCAGGACTTGTGGGGTCAAACCTTCATCTCAAATATTCTACAAAAAATATCAGCTCTATCCTCACTTTTTATTTCACTGTTTTTCTCAAAAATACATCCTAATCGCTGGCCACTAAAAAATACCTTGTTAGAGTCATAAGTTTCTCGATGTCCATTTGAATGGTAGCTGTTATAGCTGCATACAGTTTTTATTACTTAGAGTCATTGGTTTGTTTTTTTTGTTACCTTGTTTGTGTCGTACATCTTAAAAAGACGTAACTTATAATTGCTAATCATAATCAAACGTCATAGTAACTGCCCCCCAAAGCATTTCCAAACCCGATTACAAATTGAAATTAGGGTTATTGCCTACTTCATAATTACAAACTGAAATTCCTGCTCCGTTTTTCTTTTCTTCTTGGCAAGCTAAATTAAGCATTGTCACCTCAGATCAAGTCTTGCCTAAAACATTTTGTTAAGAGCATATGTAACCAAGTTCCAACCTATTTAACATGCTTATTATCGCTAGCATGAAAGTGAAAATGAGTGGTTCTACCCCCAAAATGATTCATTCGTCCATCAATTCTTAAGGGGTGCTTGTTTCGTCTTTTCTAAAACCGCATCCTAATAATTGCTCATTCGTCCCCAATTTTTAGGGGGTGTTTGTTTCGGCTTATGGCTTATTTGGTTTTGGGCTTCTTATATTACTGGCTTATGGCTTATTTGGTTTTGGTCTTATGTTTCATAAGGTCACTTTGTGTGGCTTATTTTAGAGCTTTTAGGCTTATGTAGGTTCACCATGACATGGTAAGCTTATATAAGACGAAAAGTTTCAGAATAAGCTACAAAAAGCGAGCTTATAAAACATAAGCGGGAAATCAAATAAGCCATAAGCCGGCTATATAAGCCGAAACAAACACCCCTTTACACAAACCCACTTATATCTACTTTACAACGAATCTCAAACCAAAACCATGATTAGCTAATTCGACATCTATGTGGACATAAGAAACCGATTGTTTACATAAGGTTTAATAGGAGGATAAGGGTATATGAGCTAGCAGGTGCTTTTTGTATAAAGCTAAATGAAGCTGAAAGATTTAAAAAGTTCATGTAAGGCAGGATTCACAATTCCATAATGATTAAATTTGTAATCGCATATGCAGGCTTATAGCCGTAACGGGTATCAATCGGTTAAGTGGCCAATTTATCAACTATAGCAAATGTATGTCAGTTCCAGTAAAATTATCGATGTGGGAGAAAGTGTGCAGCATATTAGTAATATTGAGTTTCACAAATAGCGAATCATGTACCTGATGCCTTCACGTCCATATAATTTCTCAAGAATAGTAATTGCCTCCAGGTAAAGGGGTTGCGCTTTATCTAAGCAACTCGTCCTGCAGTCATTAACGACAAAATACTTGTGACAAAATCCAAATCTTCATGAACCTATCGTCCGACTGAAACAGACTATGCTTACCGGATAAAAGCCTGAAGCTTTTCGTAGAACTCAATAAAGGCTGTTGTAACTTTCCTTGTGCTTCTGTGACTTCATTTTTATTGCGACCTGCACACACAAAAGATATTAGTTACTATGCTTTACAAAGAGTGATTATATAAATTACCTAATTATTATTACTACTTCCCGAGATAGACAGGTATAATGAACCTGTGACTATTGATGTGGCATGAGACTGTCCGACGCAAAAAAGCCGTATAGTGCAGCAGCGATCACATTTTTGGCAGAATGGGTGGGTCAGGTTACGGGTTAAAATGGGCTTGGGTCAACATATTACGGGTCAGACCTAAAAAACCTTTTTTTTGTCAAAAGTATTAATTTCTTCTATCAATATGTAGTGTTTCAAATTTTGTTATTTTATTTCACTAATAATATAAGTTTATGATTAGAATTGTATACGTGGGATCATTTGAACATGAAATTAAAAACTGTCTATCTTAAGGTTGGTTTGATTAAAATTTGTTTACTTTGTCAAATTGTACCCTAATTATTATATAGAAAATAAGTTTTGCCAAAGTTGTAGTTCTAATTTAGACGAATAAAAGTCAAAATGTACCATAAACTTAACTTATTTAAATGCAGAACACCTTGGTGGAGGTGGTTACCTGTTTGCGTTTCGGACGCTTATGGCTTTCTTCTGGCAAGAATATTCCTTCGCAGATTCATTAGTCTTGTGGGAGGTAATAAGTTTTTGATACAGGATCATACTGCACAAACACACAAAACGCCATATTAGAATCTCTTATTAATATTCACATATCATATGTAAAGGTAAAAATAAAGAAATTATGTATATAACCTATGCGAATGTCGTTCTGGTCAGTTTATGAGCTGTATTTCGTCGTCCCTCAAAGTTCAATCTAAACAAATTAAACTTACTACATACTTGGGGGGAACAATCAGTGACCCATTTTTGTAAGTGAGTCAAAAATAAACTCACTCTAATTCACCGAAACTGGTAAGGCACTATCGGGTAATGGAAAATTTCAAACGAAACTTCGATAGCCTCCTGCTCAACATTGCTATTCACATAGTAGCAGCATATTTAAAAACAGATCTCACATTGGCGTAACGATTCCATTTTTGGCATTCGCATTTGTGATAGTACACATGTTCGTGTTTGCATTTCAGAAGATTATCGCACTAATTCATTTGACACAACCTCACCAAACGAAAATGGCCAAATCGTGGATAAACAAAAGTGAAAAGAGCTATACCATTGAAATTAAAGATCTTAAAGGAAGTCCTGTGAACCACCGTCGCCATCCCGTTTGCATTCCACCACTATGTAAATCCTAGTTTTAATAATAGGACTAGATACCATCGCTGCTTTTGTTTAAAAATAAGATGTAACAAAATGATTTGTTATTATGAAACAAAGAGTTAGTGGAAGAAAGTAATAATTGATCTAAGTGTCATGCCAAGTCAAAGTTTTTTTTATAAATATTATGCGGTCATATCACTTTTTAAGGCATTGTGGGTTCACACACCACCAATTTTTTTTTTAATTTTAATTTTATTTTTATAATTTTGTTTATATTATAAAACTACGAAATAAAAAAGGAACATAAATTATAAAGTTTGATAGGTTAATAGTATTAAAACATAAAAAACACGGAGCAGAATACCATTAAAACTGTCTTTGTTCTGTTAATAAAATGAGTAAAACTGACAGAAAAAAATGCGGAGTAGAAATCATAAAGTCAAAATAGTAAAAGAGAAAATATACGAAACAAAGAAAACATTAAAAATTGTATTATCCTGTCAATAATGCGGATAATAAAAAAATAACTGAGATGGGTGGTGTGCAAACCCTATAACCCCTTTTTTTAATGCACACTTTTTACTTTACTTGTCCACAAACCGAGAAATGCCTTTTGAATTGTTCAAAGTGGCTAAAACAGTAAAACCCCAACCTACAAACATTACTATATTACTCATTTTGCATAGAACACGACGACGTTTTGGCCACTATTTTACTGTTCATCGATGAACAATGTACGGAATTTAGGACTTATTTGAGACTAGGCTTTGTTGGGCCATGAACAGTGTACGGGCTTCATGACTTATTTAAGACTGGGCTTTGTTGGGCCAACTGTTTATCAAACGAAATGAAAAAGCCTTAGTTGTTGTTTTGCTTTACGTCAAACACCTGTGTGCTCTCTTCACTAGAAGTCTGGAACCAATTGTGTAGGTTTATTTATTTGCAACTAAAAAATGGTGGCGAAAGTATTTTTTTAAATTGGGTTTTTTGAAGGATTCCTAAAATATGCAAGAACGTACGAAAACTACCCTAATTTTTTTTAATTACGACTTTTTTATATAACAAACTTTATTCACCAGGTATCTAATAGATATCTAGCGATTTCTTTAACAAAAAAATACCGCCGAAAAGGTTTTCCAACAACAAGCAAAATGAGCCAAATATTGATATACTTTTAACATACGTACTATTTTATAAAATATTAAATTTCAATATTTTTATAAAATCGTGCGAAAAAAAATTTTCGTCAACAGAAACCGCATATATTGGCTTAAAAAAAGTATGCAACAAACCGAAGGCCCAATTCCTATGCATTTAAAATAAAAAAAATATTAACTCGAAAAAAAACACCTCGCGCAACGCGCGGGCAAATATGTTTGTTTATCTATATACTATAAATCATCACACGACACGACAAATTAGGATGTTTTATAGGGCTTTTATTTTGGGCTGCTATTAGATGGACAAATTATTGGGCCTCTTTTTTGGGCTGTCATTATCTAAGGGCTGGTTTTGTTTGCCATTTATCATTTCAAACTTTGCGGTATCATTTTTTATACAATACGATTTTCAATGCATGTCAAAACAAAAAGCTTTGAAAACTACTAAACGAATTTTTTTGTTTGAAAAACTACTAAACTAATTTATTTTTTAACAATGACATTGATTTTTTATTATACAAATTTAATTCTGAAATCCTGATGGATCATATTTATTAATATTATTTCTTCAATAACCTATCTAATAATTTTAAGAAAATATCTTTAATTTTTTTTTAAAAAATTAGTGAAAAAAAGTTTCATTTACAATTTTGCTGTTAAGTGGCCGACTAACTTTTGCTAGGGATTTCAGCACGAATTGAGTAAATCCTTGTTTATCAATGCTTGATAATTCAACTATTAATTATCTTAGACAGGCAAACAAAAATAACCCCGCAACACGCGGGCATCATTCCCTCTCATTAATAATGAAATTTAAGAAATTTGAGCCCAAGAAAAACCATTCTGCCCTGAGTCCCCGACTAGCCCAAAATATTAAAGTTACGTCGAAGATTGAAATATTATATCGACCCTTTAACATAATAATTATCCATGCGACCAAAATAGAACCTTAATTACATATTTACATAGATGATTACTTGTGCCAAACATTGATAAAATTTTATTTGCATAAGAAAAAAATTGACATAACCACCCTGTTAGGTTTAGTCTTTATTTTAGCAAAAGTCCAGGATAGTTGAGTGTTAAGTTTTCTTTACAATTCTATCAGGTAAAGGTCATGGGTTGGGCTTGGGACAAACAAACCCACGACCCTTACCTGACAGAATTGTAAAGAAAACTTAACACTCAACTACCCTGAACTTTTGCTAAAATAAAGACTAAACCTAACAATTTCCAACTTAGGCTTTATATTAGCCTACACGAACTCCAAGCAATGTTGTAACTTGAGTCCATGTACCACCTTCGTCAAGGTATCCGCAGTATTGTGTTCAGTACCCACCTTTAGAACTTTAACTATCTTTGCTTCCAAGACCTCTCTGATAAAGTGATAACGCACATTGATGTGCTTAGTCTTTTCATGAAAAACATGATTCCGTGATAAGTGAATCATGCCCTGATTATCACAATTAACTGCCACAGTGTTAAGCTCTACGTCCAACTCTTCCAATAGTCCCCTTAGCCAAATAGCTTCTTTCACAGCCTCTGTAAGGGCCATATACTCCTCCTCTGTAGTTGAAAGAGCCACCACGTGTTGTAGCGTTGCCTTTCAGCTTACAACACATCCCTGTACTAAAAATGCGTAACCAGTTATAGACCCACCTTTATCCGGATCCTTAGCGTAGTCTAAATCAACAAAACCTGTTACGTCCACATGGTTGCCACGATCTGTTCCATACACCAAACCCACGTTTACAGTACCCCGCAAATATTTCAAAATCTACTTCACTGCTTCCTAATGATTTATACCTGGATTCGCCAAATATCTGCTAACTACACTTACCGCATATGCTATGTCTGGCCTCGTGCACACCATCAAGTACATTAAGCTCCCAACCGCATTTGCATACGACACCTTACTTATCCTTTCAACATCATAATCCCTAATCGGGAAATCCTTCAACGACAACTTGAAGTGCCAACCCAATGGCATCTTAACCGATTTCCCATTGTCTATTCTAAAATTATTCAAAATCTTAAAAACGTACCCGGATTGTGACACCCTCAAAATCTTGCGACTCCGATCCCTGACGATCTCCATACCAAGAATCTTCTTTGCTTCCCCGAGCTTCTTCATGTCGAACTCCTTTTTAAGCAAAGACTTGGTAGACCCAATCTCAGCCTTGCTCTTACAAGCAATCAACATAGCGTCTACATATAACAATAGATAGATATACTCACCTGGTGCATAACTCCTGTAATATACGCAACTGTCGTAACTGCTACGCTTGAACACGTTGCTCAGCATATACTCATCAAACCTCCTATACCATTGCCTAGGTGACTGCTTCAAACCATAAAGGGATTTCTTTAACAAACATACCTTGTTACCTTGTTCATATCCCGGTGGCTGCTTTCCGATCCCACTTCTTATTCTCGGCAGCCCAATTACCAACTTGTGTTTTAATTTATGCAATTATGCTATGTGTTTTAATTTAATTTCGTTTATGCAATTATGCTATGTGTTTTAATTTAATTTCGTTTGAAACTTTTATTATCTGCTTTAGATCTTATGATTTTATTTAATTATTCGTTGACACTTTTAATGCTTGTTTTATGTTTAATCTTTTATGGTTTTTTAATATATATATATATATATATATATATATATATATATATATATATATATATATATATATATATATAATATTCTAAATAATAAAGAAACCGAGATCTCACCGAGATCTCACCGCGATAACCGATATTTCAAATCTCGGTCCTTGAACGATATTCGAAATCTGACCGAGATAACTGCATAGATCAACATAGCGTCTACATATAACAATAGATAGATATACTCACCTGGTGCATAACTCTTGTAATATACGCAACTGTCGTAACTGCTAGCTTTGAACACGTTGCTCAGCATATACTCAATCAACCTCCTAAACCATTTGCCTAAGGTGACACTTTCAAACACGTAAGCAGCCATATTACTCCCATCTCAAAATCATACTTGTCCTTGGCTCTCTATCCCTAGCCAACTGATAATCAATAAGATCCGGTGTCTGATCAGTTTCTTGATCCCCCGCATCTTCATCATAGCCATCTTCCTGATCTGTTTGATCTTCCTCAAGCGTATGATTATTTAACCTCTACAGTTCTACCTCAACATGTAATTCCTCAACTAGCGCCATGGAAGTAAGCGATCTGCAGGGCCATAATCCATCAATATGTCTTTGTACATGACCACGGTTCATTGAAGAGACCACGTTATCCTGGCTAGTGACTAATTAAAGTGATTCATCATCAAGCCTATTATAGTTTGTACCCCCTTCACAACCCTTCGGGATAACCCCAAAAGAACGCATTTAAAAAAACCGCACTCAGACTCGAGCTTTACATGTTTATCGTGTGGAATGCACACAAAGAGAATGCCAAAAATCCTCAACACCCATAATCCTTAGATGTCCCGACTACATCTCCATAGTGTTCCCTTTTTCTTAATCCGTTGTCGATGGTAGACATTATTGATAAGATATGCTGCCGTACATGCGCTTCCATCCCAAAATCGCCTATTCCGAACAATGTCGCTATCCCGCCTATGAATTCTTTTGGGCAATCCAGAGTGAACTAATAAACAACGTACCATATCCATGATTTTTTGTTAATAACTTCAGAACAAAGATAAACAACACATATCTGTCTCGACCGAGCAGGTTGTTCGCGCGCGTCCGCAACCCACCAACTATCAAATGACTAGAGACAATCCCACATCTTTCACATCACAAAAAATCTCCCCACTCATCACCTCTACATAATCCTCCTACGGATGGCATAAGCTAAGAACAAGCTGCTAAAAAATAGCTCTAAGCCACCCTCTAACGCCTACAGCTGCTCAAACCTAACAAACACCATAAGTCACAAAACTCAAGAAATACCCATTTAATAAATTCAAATAATCATATAATAAGCCCACTACTAAATCTACCTACTCCAGAGCTACTTGAATCTTCGACAAACCAAACGTCATCAATAACATCTAATATATATCCCATCTCCACCTCATATAATAGATCCCAATCTATTTCTTTCTCCTAACTAAACCCTTAAACTACTAAACCTCTCACTTTAACTAACCATCAACCACATCAACCAAACTACTCATAACACCTAACGCACCAAGACCCCTACAAACACACCAACCCAGCCATCACACCACACCCCGCACTCCCCCACAAACAACACTCCACCACAACAACCTCAACACCAAACCACTCCCAAACCCCAATCAATCACACCACAGCACCGATAACCGATATTTCAAATCTCGGTCCTTGAACGATATTCGAAATCTGACCGAGATAACTGCATAGATCAACATAGCGTCTACATATAACAATAGATAGATATACTCACCTGGTGCATAACTCTTGTAATATACGCAACTGTCGTAACTGCTATGCTTGAACACGTTGCTCAGCATATACTCATCAAACCTCCTATACCATTGCCTAGGTGACTGCTTCAAACACGTAAGCAGCCATATTACTCCCATCTCAAAATCATACTTGTCCTTGGCTCTCTATCCCTAGCCAACTGATAATCAATAAGATCCGGTGTCTGATCAGTTTCTTGATCCCCCGCATCTTCATCATAGCCATCTTCCTGATCTGTTTGATCTTCCTCAAGCGTATGATTATTTAACCTCTACAGTTCTACCTCAACATGTAATTCCTCAACAGACTTATCAGCATCTGCACCAGAATCCTTCAATATGTCTTTGTACATGACACTTTCATTGAAGACCACGTTCCTGCTAGTGACTATTATAGGTGATTCATCATCAAGCCTATATAGTTTGTACCCCTTCACACCCTCGGGATACCCCAAAAGAACGCATTTTACCGCTCTCGACTCGAGCTTACATTGTTTATCGTGTGGATATGCGACACAGCCAAAAATCCTCAACATCCCATAATCACTTAGATGTCCCGACTACATCTCCATAGGTGTCTTTTTCTTAATCGTTGTCGATGGTGACATATTGATAAGATATGCGGCCGTACATGTCGCTTCCGCCTAGAAGGTCTTGGGCAATCCAGAGTGAATTAATAAACAACGTACCATATCCATGAGTTTTTTGTTAATACGTTCAGCTAACCCATTCTGTTGCGGCGTCCCAGCAACTGTCAAATGTCTAGCAATCCCACTCTCGATGCATAGCTGCTCAAACTCCTAGTCACAAAACTCAAGACCATTATCCGTTCTCAGCTTCTTGACCGTCATCCCAGTCTGATTCTCTACTAACTGCTTCCACTCTCTGAACTTTCCAAATGCTTCGTGTTTGAACCTGAGGATATAAACTCATACCCTCCTAGAATAATCATTAACAACAGATAAGAAATACCTCTTACCTCCCAATGATTCCACCTGAGACGGACCCCATAAGTCTGAATGAACATATTCTATCACTCCCTGAGTAGTGTGCCTTCCTACACTGAAACTGACTCGATGTGACTTTCCCATAACATAATTCTCATAAAAATCGAGCTTACCTAGACTTTTCTTGCCAAACAGCCCCTGCTTTTCCAGCACTTGTAGTCCTGCCTCGCTGATATGTCCTAGTCTTTTGTGCTAAACCTGTGCAAGACTGTCTTTTTCTTCAACACTAGTATTAAGCCCACCTGCCACTGCATGGCCATCCAAAGAGTATACGCAATTATCCCTTCGTATTCCAGATAAAACAACCCTGAAACCATTAATCACCTTGACTTTGCCCGACTGTAATTTTACGCTAAATCCCTCTTTTTCAAGAGTTCCCAGCGATATCAAGTTTCTCTTCAATTCAGTAATATACCTGACATTGTGTAACACAAAACTTGATATGTCTCTCAGTTGTACCCTCACCTTGCCAATACCTCTGATCTTACACTCCATATTGTCACCTAACTGTACACTGCCCCAATCGCATTCTAGTAAATCAAAAAATATATCTAACCTGGGTGTCATGTGGTATGAACATACTGAATCCATGATCCAATCTAGCAGAGCCTTTGCGCTCATCACCATCGTCACCTCAGAATCGTCATAAGTCGAACCACTAGAGCTTGGCTGATCATCTTTCTTGACGTAACATGTTGACTTCTTGTGATTATTCTTCGGGCAGTTTCTCTTCCAGTGATCCTCAGATTGGCAAATATAGCACTTGAGTCTTTCAACTCGAGACTTTGATATTGACTTTCCCCTTGACTGACGTAAATCCCTACGATCAGTTCTTCCCCTCACATATAACCCTTCACCACCATCCCCCTTCGCCTTAGACCTTTCTTTGATTTCCTTTGAATTTAGTGTGGCCATCACGTCCTCCAAAGTCAAAGCTTCTCGTCCATAGAGCAATGTATCCACAAAGTGTTTGTATGATGCTGGTAAAGAAGTGAGTAATAATAAAGCATGATCTTCAACCTCGAATTTTACCTCAATATTTGCTAAATCAAGAACGATTTTGTTGAACTCATCTATATGCTCGGAAATCTTTCGTTCAGCCGGCATGTAGAATGTATACAACTTCTTCTTCAGGTACAACTTGTTGGCCAATGACTTTGTCATGTATAAAGTCTCGAGCTTTGACCAAACCCGCGCTGCAGTCGTCTCCCCGGTAACTTTTCTCAGAACCTTGTTACCTAAACACAAAATCACGGCACTGTGAGCTTTCTTGTTTAGCTCAGCTTTTGTTTGAGCTTCCATATCCGTGGGTAAAACCTCCAGAGCTGCTTCGCATCCATGTTGGATTAATAAAGAACGCATCTTGATTCTTCATAACCCGAAATCACCAGTTTCATTAAATTTTTCGATGTCAAACTTGGCTCCCGTCATTCTTTTATCTCTTTGTTGATCGACTAAACCTTGCGATACACCCTCACAAAAATCGAAACCTCAACAAAGTCCCTTGTGCAGAAAAAAAACCTTCAAAGTAATAATCTTTTATTTAATTATCAAATATTTGAACTTTAACCAATCAAGTCTTTAAAAAATAATTTAAATAAAAGTAATACTACTTGCTTTCACGTGACTTGTTTCTCCAAAAAAGAAACAACCATTGTGTCTTCTTTTTAGTCAAATAACTCATGTGGTGTCCTTTTTCTCTTTGTCTTCAACCTCACAAAGACCCAAAAGAAAAACACCAGAACAGAACCCTGTTCGTCTTCTTCTTTTATCTTTGACGTGATAAAAAGAAACGAAACAGAGTAACCATTTTCGATCGATAACCTGCTGCTACCTGACGTTCAAAAAACATTGAACACCAAAACCCTTTGTTGTCGATTACCTAGTAGCCCAAGCAGAAAAACCTTCTGCTCCTTCCAGAAAATCGAACAACAGAGACCCTTCAAGATCGATCCTAGATAACCAGAGAACCCCGCGAACCCGAGCTCTTGATACCTGATGACATCAAATAACGTCTATTTTATAGCATCATTTATCACACGCAATTAGCCCATTACTTAATCGTTCTTATTTAAGAATTGCAGTAATTGTGGAGTACTTGGTGAATATTAGCAAAAAGGCACGCATTCTGGAGCTTAAACGAAGATATTTTGAAGATTACTGTTCTGACAACCAATACGCCTTATCCATCAAAGAAGATACGGCGTATCTGTGCCTGCACTCACCAAAGACCACAAAGGAAATAAGCCCAATACGCCGTATCCAGAAGAACTCAATACGCCGTATTGAAGATATAGAAGGTGAATATTCTGGAAGATACCAAACGTGGTCCCTACTCCAAGAAACCCCAATACGCCGTATCCAAGACTTTGGATACGCCATATCGAACTGACTCTAGACCATATAAATAAAAAACTCAAAAACGAGTTTTAAGGGTGCTAAATCATATTCTCGATACCTAAACCACAAAAGTCGATTTTCAGAGGAGAAAAAGAGCAGAAGAGGTCTTGCAACGCGATTCAATCCATAGGAGACAACGTGTAATTTCTTATACTTTTGTAATCGTTTGGTTTTTGGTATCATCCGTTAACTCGGTTAGTTTACCTTGGCTAAATCATTACTCTTGTATTAATTATGATGTTTGAAGGCTAATACCTTCGGGTATTAGCCATTATTACGAAGATCTAAATGTTTGGTTTTGTTTATATCCCGATTGCTTAATTTATCGTTGTATGCTTGATTATGTTTATCACATGATAATTGTTTATGTGCTTTTGTATGCGACCTATCATTCAACTGGATCTAGTGATACGGACCAAGTAATCTAGATGCCAGGATAGCTCTCCATATAGTAATTTATACATCTAGACCAATAGGATCATGAATAACGACCTATCTTTGCCTTTAGATTTCGAGCTTAGTTGGACCGGTAGGTGACCTTTGGGATCAACGGGTACGTTTTAATTAATTGGTAAAGACTTGGTTAGTGGACTGCTAGTGTATAAATCACCGTTAAGTAGTAAGTGGGTAAAGTCTATATGAGCTAGGGTTTAACAAGATCACCATTGCTTTAATCCCTAAGATAGATTATAATCAGCAAATTAGGATGCTTTACGCAGATACGTTAATTGTGACAAAATTATTCGTATCTAGGTCTTAGGAAGAAGTCTCGCCTAAGTCTTAAGAATGATATGCCACCTCGAGATAAGTAAACATTGCACTGAATAAACAAACCAACTTCTAATCGGATTAATGATGGCTAATACAGTTTTCTATCATAAGGCTTGACCGCTCTTTTATCTTCTGTTAATTTGCTTGCGTGTGTTTAAGTGTCTTGAATTGGTTTTAGTCACCACCAAACCCGTGCCAGTCTCTCAGGCTGAAAACCCCCCTTATCCATTAGATTTAGGACTAACATAGGTTTAGCATAGGAATTAGAATGTTTTATCTATACAATGAGGACGTTGTATAATTCAAGTGGGGGATGGAATTAGAATGTTTTACTTGTCCTATTTTTCACACTAAAATGATTAAATTATGCTCAAATTTAAAAAAATTTCAAGCATACTTTTGTGAAATTACATGATATATAACCCGCACACAACAACCCTTATTAGATATTGTGAGAATTTAACCTTATCCGTTTCAAAATGTTTACCCAAATTCCACAAAATGTGAGTGTGCCGGTGATGTTGTAGACTTTAGAACTTGGCTTGGTATATCTATTCGAGATCACAGTGATGAGTACTATGGATTTATATGGAGTAACTTGTTTAAATTCATAAAATTTTAGGATTACACCTAAAAAGCCTATTCATGTTGTTTACTAACTAACTACACTGGTTAGTTAACCCTCTTATAAACCCTTTATTTACTCTCACTTTAAGAGTAAGATACCCCTAGAACAACCCGTAGAGCCAATCCTTTAGGAATTACATCAACTTGTTTATTTTGTTACACCTTTACACCTTAGTCTATCCTGTTAGATTAAGTCTATTTACAGTTGCTAGTTGCTTAAAGTGTAACGTTTGTATTTCCCGAGTCTTGTGTCAATTTTCTATCTTTGGTACGATTGGAAGAAATTTGCACATCGCAAATGGGAATGTATAAAGTAGTCAAAACTCATGTATTTTTACTACCATTACAATTATTGGTACGTCCGAATAATGGAGAAATTATCGAAGGAATTATTTGGAATTATTATGATCGTGAAGATGGTGAAACTACCGCGAGTTTCGTATATAGTTAGATGAAAAAAAATCAAAAAATTAGAAAAATCGCAACAAAAAAGAGAAGGAAAAGTTTAAAGATAATTGTTTCGCAACTACCGAATGAATTACATGAAAGATCGATTATTCGTTGATACGTCTTATAAATCAACAATGTAGAGTATTGTATAAAGTGGTAGATATCACCACTTGCCTTGTAAAGTTTGTAAAGTATGGGATGATTGGGAAGTTGACCGTTACGGGAACGCCAACTTAGGTTGTTGTTTTTTATCTATGATCAAGACGTGTGTAAATAGTTGTCTTTATCATGGTAACGGTCGGGAAAAAGTGTCTATCAACTTGTGCCTTATTTGTTTGGACATAATCTATTTGTTTTGTAAGTTTTATTTAACAACAATTTATTTCCCTTTCCTAATCATTAACCATGGGTTTTACGCGAATAAGGATGTGATCAAACATGCATGTCTATTCCGTCGTTACGGCCATGTATGCATGTCTCAGCTGCCTTGTTGGTTTATTACTATTGGTGAAAGTTAGAAGATCCATACCCTATATCATTCTTCATCCTAACCCTTGGTTAAACTCGAATGAGGATGTGATCGAACACACATTTCTATTCCGTCGTTACGGCCATGTATGTGTGCTTCAGCTGCCTTTTTGGTGTGGTAATTTTGGTGAAAGATTATAGAATGATCAACCCTTAACCTTATAATAAAAACCCATTTACCTCTATAAAGTTGTTACTTCTTAGCTCTAGTGGTGGAGATGTGTATCCTTGCCAAACCTATGATAGAATCTCGTCACGACTGAGCAATTGAGCGAATTAGTTACATGTTACCACATAGATTAGTTGAGTGATTTGAGTGTTTTCATCTTCCTATTTCGTGAGGTGTTTGGTTGTGTACTTGTAATAGATCAAATAAATGCTTAACGGAAAATATCCTTAGGGATACATTTTTTTTATATAATGTTTATTTTATGTCTATCTGTGAGGACAAGTGTGGATCATGCTATGAGATAATCTGATGGCGGGGATATTTGTCATGGACTATTCAACCATATGTCGTGTGTCTTAGTGTGCGATATGCATATGTGTCTCTTCCTGATCCTCGATCTTGTCTGCTGACAATACGGACTATATTGGTAGGTCAGAAGAAACAAAATAAAATATACTTCCCACATAGTTGTGAATTCGAGATTCACAGCTTCTTGCCGTATAGAAAGTTGCTCTTGTGAAGGAAATTGTAGTACCGCAATAATCATTAAAGAGAGATCTACGTGCAATATGCGTAGTCGAGCAATGTACTGCCGATAATTGACTGTGCCAGACATTGCTCAAATACGATACTTGATAAGTAGATCAACATTGAGACCACCACACTAAAGAAGCGCATCCCTCCATTATTATCGGCAGAGAACGAAATGTAGTATGCGACTCGCTCCCTGTATGCAGTGTGGCCACCCCCATAGAATTAACTCTGTGTCTCGTTGCCTATACCAAACCAATCTCGCCGCACCGCCCCCTCATCTCCCTCTCCCATGCGCACCAGCCACCCCCCCCCCCTCGATCCACGGGCCCCCCCCATCTGTGACTATGCATCCCCTCACCACAAAGGACCACGAAGGAAACATGATCAATACGCCGTATCCAGAGAAGATCAATACGCCGTATTAGAGATATAATATGTGAATATTCTTGAAGATATCAAACGTGGTCCCTACTCTAAGAAACCCCCAATACGCCGTATCTAAGGAATTGGATACGCCATATCGAACCGACTCCAGATCTTATAAATAGAAAACTCAAAAACGAGTTTTAAGTGTGCTAATTAATATTCTCGATACCTAAACCACAAAAGTCAATTTTAAAGGAGAAAAAGAGCAGAAGAGGTCTTGCAACGCATTCTAATCCATAGGAGACGACATGTAATTTCTTATACTTTTGTAACCGTTCATTTTTTGGTATCATTCGTTAACTAGGCTAGTTTACCTTGGCTAAGCCATTACTCTTGTATTAATTATGATGTTTGAAGGCTAATACCTTTGGGTATTAGCCATTATTATGAAGATCTGAATGTTTGGTTTTGTTTTATCTCGTTTGCTTGGATTTATCATTGTATGCTTATTTATTGTTTATCAGTCTTTTATTCTGTTTATTGTGCTTTAATATGCGACCTATCATTCAACTGGATCTAGTGATACGGAACAAAGTAATCTAGATGCCGGGATAGATCTCTATTAATAGTGATTTATTTACATCTAAGACAATAGGAACAAGATTAATGACTTATCTTTGATTTAGATTGTGAGCTTAGTTGATCCGGTAGGTGACCCTTGGGATCAACGAGTACGTTCTGTTTGGTTTTGTTTATATCTCGATTGCTTAATTTATCGTTGTATGCTTGATTATGTTTATCACATGATACTTGTTTATGTGCTTTTGTATGCGACCTACCATTACTTTAATCCTTAAGATAGATTATAATCAGCAAATTAGGATGCTTTATGCGGATACGTTAATTGTGACAGAATTCTTCGTATCTAGGTCTTAGGAAGAAGTCCCGCCTAAGTCTTAAGAATGATATGCCAACTCGAGATAAGTAATCATTGCACTGAATAAACAAACCAACTTCTAATCGAATTAATGATGGCTAATACAGTTTTCTATCATAAGGCTTGACCGCTCTTTTATCTTCTGTTAATTTGCTTGCGTGTGTTTAAGTTTCTTGAATTGGTTTTAGTCACCACCAAACCCGTGCCAGTCTCTCAGGCTCAAAACCCCCTTATCCATTAGATTTAGGACTAACATAGGTTTGACTTAGATTAGAATCAACCTAGATTAGATAACCAAAATATTTATAAAATGAAAGATTTAACCTCTCTTCAAGGGTTCGACACCCTACTTACCACGAAACTACCACCGACCGGGTACTCTGCCCGTTAAAGTGTTGTTTTTGGTTGAGTCGGCAAAATATAAATTTAAAACTTGAACTTTCATAAATAAATACCACACAACGACACATCAATACCACTTGTAGGATTTGACAACCTACAACCTGGTTACTAGCGCAGAATAAAACGATCGTGAAGAAGAACACAACACCAGCAGTTGATAAATCCGATAGAAAAGAAAGAAAAGAAGAACAAGCACAAGGTATTTAACCCTAATCAAACGATTAGTATTGAAAGAATGCGTACAAAGCCCTCCCCCTCCTTTTATAGAGATGAGGGGGGGGGGGAAGAAAACACCGACTCCAAATTCTAAGTAGGCTGTGAAACACATGGGTTGAGCTTGGGACAAACAAACCCATGACCCTTACCTGGCGATTTGACAGCCTACAAACCCCGTAGCTGAAAAGAACACCGAGGTTCATGCAAATAGATTTCCAAAACTTTTAAACGGTAAAACAAAACTTAGTCAAATAAATTTCAAACCATCAAAAGGTGGCAACAATGAATTCCCGTCGTAATCAACCTTCTAAACCCACCACCACCGGCACATCCCCGCCGCAAGAACACGGTCACGTCACACCCTCACGAGCCACCACCCCGCACGTAAACATCAGTCCAGGAGTACGGAAAAAATCCACAGGAATAAGACAATGGCTCCTTGTAGATTCCACGGGTCAAGGCCAAGTGGTTGAGGCTGGTAAGCATACGGTTATGAGACGGACAGGGTTATCAGCACGTGATTTATGTATTTTAGATCCTATGTTGTCTTATCCGTCTACGGTGCTTGGTAGAGAACGGGCGATTGTTATAAATTTGGAACATATCAAGGCTATTATTACTGCATATGAGGTGCTTTTACTTAACTCGACGGATCCTTTTGTTGTTACGTTTGTTGAAGAGCTTCAACGACGTATCATGCGTTATTATCATGCAACTTCTTCTTCTCAGGTTATGAATTTATGTTTTCGTGAAATGTTTTGTATTGTAAATCATGAATGACTACTAGGTAGATGTGGCAAAATGGGCGGGCGGGCGGGCACGGGCACCGGGCAAAACGGGCAACGGGCTCAAACGGGCACGGGCAAAAACTGGCACGGGCAAAAAAAGGCACGGGCTAAAACGGGCACGGGCCAAAACGGGCACGGGCCAAACGGGTACTTATGGGATAAATGGGCTTCTGGGTGAATCTTATTTATTTTATGCTTTTTACATTTTCGCCCGTTTTTTTACGATTTCACCCGTTTTTTTACGATTTCTCCCGTTTTTAAACGATTTCGTCCGTTTTTTTACTATTTCGTCATTTTTTTACGTTTTCGTATGTTTTTTTACGATTTCGTCACGTTTTTTAAGTTTTCGTCCGTTTTTTTACGATTTCGCCCGTCTTTTTACGATTTCGTCAGTTTAATTACAATTTCGTTCGTTTTTTACGTTTTCGTCCGTTTTTTACAATTACGTCCCTTTTTTTACGATTCAGTCCGTATTTTTACGATTTCGCCGGTTTTTTTACGATTTCGTCAGTTTTTTTACGATTTCTCCCGTTTTTTACGTTTTCGTCCGATTTTTACGTTTTTGCCCTTTTTTAACGA
>BQNB010101402.1:0-24479 GCA_026074375.1 Tanacetum coccineum | reverse complement strand
CGGGTTTACTTTATAAGGACTTAATTTATTTGTCACCAATAATAAGAATAAAACCCTTAGAGGATTTAGGAATAAGGGAACGTAAAGTAGCTATGCATACACAATTAGCATCTATGAGTAGTAGCATCTTAACTTGTATTTAACAATGATTTCATTTTAAGCTTGGTTTGGGGCAAGTGAAAAATCGAGGACGATGAATTTATCCTTTTGGATATAGTTTATAAGTATTTCTTGTTCCGTGATCCTTAAAGTTATGATATATAAAAAAATGATAATAATAAGTGTTTGCATGTTTAAAAAAATGGTAAAACAGGGCGTTTTAAACTAGTGATTTCTTAATCCCCTTAAATGAACACTTAGCTACTTTTCAAAGTAATTAGTCTAAGGGGGTTGAAATTTTTAGTTTTCTATGTGTGTATATGACATTGCGTGAGGACACGGCAATAGCGTAGTATGGGGGATTTTGATATGTGCTTAAACACATATCATTTATTTCTTAATATTAAGCTAAAAAGACCAATAATGAATGAAAATGAAATAAAAATACATTGTATTCATTTGTATTGTAAATTGTGTCTTGCAGGTACGGATATTCAATAAAAGGACAAAAAAGGCAAAGCAGACAACCGAGCACGGGATTGGAAAGAGCGCGAAAAAACGAAGCCGAAGCCGTAACCATCTTAAATAGGCCAACCCGTACCCATTTATTGGGCCGAGTCAGCCCATAGACCTTATTACAAAAACCTAAGCCTAATATGAATACTTAATAAGTCCAATCCATGTCCAAAATCCATAGTCCTGGTCCAAAATATCCAAAAGCCTAATACCCCATATCACTGAGTCCAAGTCAAACGCATAGGTCAAAGTTACTATTCACTGTCTCCTCCCTCCCATTTTGTTTTAACGGCAACAAATTAGTGACAGGTTAAAACTCCCATTCACCCACACGCCCACCATCTTCTAGAAGGCTAACGTGGCGGGTCTGTCACCAATCCCAGGCCACATTGGCAATCCCAAGCAATTTCATTGGCTGTGGTTTGCTGGCACATGATCCAAGGGTGTAAATTGATGAATAAAGAGGCTGTTATGAATCAAGGGCCATGATTGAAGCTCAAGACGCTCCTCCAAGACCTAGAAGCTTCCTCTCATTGCTATAAATAGAGCCTCCTCAACACACAGCGGGACGTGTAGTTTTTAATCTAGCTTTTTAGTGTAGCTTTTGCTTTAAAATTTAGCTTATTGTCTTTTCTTATTGTAATTTCCTTTTAAAGTTGTAACTCTTTCAATATTAATAAAAATTCAGTTTGTTTCCTTTAATTGTTTTTTTAAATTCTGTTTTTACTATTATGCAAATTCGTTTAAAAATGTGTTTAGACATAACCTAATAAGCTAATAAGCTCTTTGTTATCTAATAAGCTAGTCATAATTCAGTTAAGCTCTCTAAGGCTTAACTGAATAAGCTACTTACTCAAATCTCTCAAAAAGGCAGTTTAAGCTAATTTGGATGATAAGCCAGACATGGACGGGCTTATGGGTTTTACCAGCTTGTTTCTAACAAGCTGAAGCTTGTAAAAGCTATTTAGATCCCTGTTTAGCTGGGATCAAGGTACTCTCTTTTTTTCTCTTTAAAGCTTAAACTCTGATTCAGCTTATTGCTCTGCTTAGTTCTGCTTATCATCTGCTAATTTGTGTTTATTAAGTCTTGTTTTAGCTTATTGAATTCAGATAGTAGTTTAGAATTGCTTTAATTAAGTTTTTCAAGTAGGTTGTCCATTTTAAGTCATAAATAGCTTATTAGTGTAGTTTATTATTAAGTGCTTATTCTTCTCATGATTTTGCTTATTTGTCTTTTATAATCCTAGACCTTCATCTGTTTTCATAAAACAAGGCTTATGTGGATCTGTTTTGGCTTGTAAATAAGTTTTCAAAATTTACCCATCAATATCAGAAGTGCATGTGGGCCACTTAGTTTCTCCACTCTTAAAGCGGTATGGTTTGCATATATGATCACATAGTTGGTATGGTACCCCATTTTCTGACCATGGTTCTTCGGTACCCTTTGCTTTGTCATTATCCAACTCTCGTTCATATTTATCATAAGTTTTGATGTTTTGGTTATCATAAGTGAACAGATCAGTGTCGATTTTTAGAAGGTAGTTGAATTCGTAGAATGCCTCGCACAAGGGTGTCTCAAAGTCAAATAGGTTTCCTTCTATCCTAAAGATTTCGGGAACATTGTCCATTTCGTTTAGGTTGTCATCCTCCTCGGTTTCTTTTTCTTCATCGTGATCCGAAAGATGGTGGAATTCCAGAATGAACCTTTCGACCATGTTATCCCAAGTAGTGATTGAGCCTATACACTCCTTTGTAAACCATTCACTTGCAGCTCCTACGAGTGAAACAAGGAAAACACTAAGTCTAAATCGGTCTTGAGTCAACCCATTAATTTTGATTGGCCCAACAACTTTGAGAAATTTATTGATGTGTTTGAACGCGTTTTCCCCAATATTCCCATTAAAAGCATAATCACGTATTTTCACAAAGAATGCCCCTTGTATTTCAACAATACATTTCTCGACCATTCTTCCTTCGTTATCATTATTGACGAAGTTCTTTCAGGTAGCGGTAATGTACTCATTTGGTTCCGCCATGGTGGTTTCTTTGTCAACGGTTTCCTAAAATTAAGCACAAATAATCAGTAGGATGTGCCCTTGGGGAAGGGAACACACAAAACATAAAATCGAAAAAATTGCGTCTGCTACTGTATCAGATGACAGATACGCCGTATTCAATTAATTTGAATACGCCGTATAGGTCTGTTGAATACCAGTACACCGTATTGATTTCTCAGAATACGCCATAAATTGTTTGGAAGAACAAATACGTCGTTTAGACTTGAAAAAACTCAATATGCAATTTCTGGGTAGCAAATGTTAGAATACATTGTATCGATCTGGTGTATACGGCTTATCAGTTTTGCAATCAGAACATATACTTATTCTAAACAATTAAATGTTGGAATTTAAACAAACAATTTAAACACAGAATGCAAATAAATACTAACATAATTAAATAATTAGATTACACTAAACTAAGCTAATTAATGGTTAGAAATATTAATAAGAATAAGGTTTAATTAATTCACTCCCAGACAACAGGCACCAAAAAACCACAAGTGACTTTCGTGTAGGGAGAAAATAATTTGATTATCAAGTTTTAAATTTAATATTTAGCCGAACAAACCTAAAACAACACTTATAACGGGCATTGTACCTGGTCTATATGGATGTTCGCGGTAAGTAGGGAGTCGAACACAAGATAGTGTAAACATTATTCCTAAAATCCGATTCATATCTAAATTAGTTCTAAATTATTCTATTTACTGGTATAAACCTATACTAAATACGTTGTCTAATGATTATGGGGTTTTCAGTCGATGAGACTGGCACAGGTTGTTGTACAATATCAATTCCAATAACACTAACACAAAGAAGAAATTAGAAGATAGAAAAGCGGTACATTCCAAATGATATAAAACTGTATAGCCAAATAAAATCCAATACAATGTGTTATGTTTTTTTTAGTAGCAATGATTTACTTATCTCAAAGAGCATATATCATTACTAAAGACTTAGGCGGGACATCATCCAAAGAACCATAAGACATGAATTAAACCTGTCCAATTAATGTATCCACATAAAGCATCCTTTAGTTTAATTATAATCTATCTTAGGGAATCAAAGCAGTGGTGATCCTATTAAAACCTTAGCCCAACGGGACTTTACCCACTTATTGTTTGACAGTGTTTTATATACTGGTAGTTCACTATTCAAATCTTTATTAGTTAATTAAGAGCATGATTGCTGAAACATCAACGGGTCACCTACCGGTCCAACTAAGCTTATAATTCAAAGACAAAGACAAAACGTTATTTGTGATCCTATTGGTCCAGTAATATAAAACACGATATAAAGAGCTATCCCGGTATCTAGATTACTTGGTTCGTATCACTAGATCTAGTTGAATGATAGGTCGCATATTCAAACACATAAGCAAGTATGAGGTGATAAACATAATTAAACAATCAACGATAAATTAAGAAATCGATTTTAAAACAAACCAAACATTGAACTTTCATTAAGATGGCTAATACCTGAGGGTATTAGCCCACAACCATTGTAATTATACAAGAGTAATCATACAATGAAAATCGAACGATTAAGAGAGTAAAAATTACACGATGTCTTTTATGGATTTGTGATAAATGCTTGACCTTGGTGGCTGATCTTCTCTTCTAAAATTCGTCTTCAATAAGTATGGTATAAAGGATGTGATATTGCACACTGAAAACTCATTTTTGAGTCTTCTATTTATAATGTCTAAAAAAGACTCGATACGCCGTATCTGGCAATGTCAATACATTATATTGGGCTAGTTCCTTAGAGTGCGCGCTACGTTCTCAATCAATCAGTGATATCATTCCCAATTTACTTGATTTAATTTATCTTCGAATAGTTATCTTCATGGATACGGCGTATGAAAACATAAGGGATACGCCGTATTGGGAATTGGTCAAACGCATTTTCTTGTGAAGTTCAGGCGCTAATACGCTATATCTCTTTTGTTGGATACGACGTATGTAGTCAGAAATCATTGTTGGGATTAAAAGACATTTGAGTGCTGTTGAAGTTACTGCTGCCAGTTATGATTGTTACTACTGCTGGTTATGTTTCTACTACTGGTGAAGTTCAGAGAAAATATTCTAAGTCATTACTACTGCTAGTTGTAAAGTTACTACTGCTAGTATTAGTTACTACTGCTAGAAGAGTTTCTGCTGTTAGAGTTTAGTTAGTACTGTTTGTATAAGTTAGTACTGCTTATGTGATAAGAATAAGATATATTAGGAAAATATATGTATGAGTAGAAAACGCATTGTAAGCCCATTGGGGTTCCTTGGTGTATAAAAGGAGACCCTAGGGCATGTAGTTGATATCTCTAATCTTCATCTCATCATACATCATCTAGAAATACATTTTGATATATAGCTTCAAGGTTGTAAACCCTAGTACTACACAGAGTACTCGTATTATTGATAATGATAATATTGGAGTTTTTTAGTAATATCATTGTTCATACAATTTACTGTTTCATTAATATTCTTCTAAGTATTAAAGAGTAGATTCCGCATACTCTTTAGTATTCACAAAGTTTCTACCATAGTTGTTTTGGATTTATCCAAAGTAACTTAACCTTTACAAGCTAAGGAATCGATCTTAAGTTGGGATCAACAAGTGGTATCACAGCTTGTGTTTTGAAACTTTGATCTAAAAGAAACTAACAAGAAGAACTATTTACTCACAAAGAAGAGATGGATCTAGAAACTACACATGCCACTACTACTGTAAAGTATGCCATTCTTTAAACAAGGGTGATTATGCTATGTGGAGGCTAAGGATTGAACAATTACTTTCAAGTACACAGACTATGCTCTATGGGCTGTCATTGAGATTTTGAAACTCTTCAAACCCGTAGCTTTCAAACAACACAATTGATGGATGGTTTCCTCAACTCTTACTAATACCAGGTCCTGTAAACTACTGATCGTTAAGTGCTCAAAAGAGAATGATGTGAGGCTAGATAGTTATGTTACTGATGCATTTCCTATATGAACTCTAATGAACGTTTAATTTTATACAATGTATGACTAAGGAGTTTATTGTTGCTTGCTGTACAATCATGATCTTGGTGGTAATGAAGTCTACAAATAAAAGACTCAAAAGACACATTTCTGAAGCAAATGTATTGAGAACTTTAGTGCTACTAGACAGAGTCTATTGACTCTATTTTCAATAGGCTTCAGAAGATTGTAAGTCAGCTGGCTATCTTAGGTGAAAATATTTCACAAGAAGATCTCAATTTGAAATTTTTGAGAAGTCTGCCTTCTTAGTGGAATACTCATGTTGTGGTCTGGAGGAATAAACCTGATCTAGACACAATGAGCTTTGATGATCTCTACAACAATTTCAAGATTGTTAAACAAGAGGTTAAAAGAACTGCAAGCTTAAGCTCAAGCTCAAGTTCTCAGAATATGGCTTTTGTGTCATCCCCTAGCAGTACTAATAAAGTTAATACTGCTTATGGAGTTAGTACTGCTAACACTCAAGTCAGCCCTGCTAGCACTTAAGTTAGCACTGCTAGTACTCAAGTTAGTACTGCTAACTTAAGTGATGCCACTGTTTATGCATTTTTGGCCGGTCAACCAAACAGGTCTCAACTTGTATATGAGGACCTTGAATAAATCCATAAAGATAACTTAGAAGAGATGGATTTGAAGTGGCAGTTAGCATTGCTGAGCATGAGGACAAAAAGGTTTTTCCAAAAAACTGATAAAAAGATCACTATCAATGGGAGTGACACAGTTGGATATGACAAGTCCAAGGTGGAGTGTTTCAACTATCACAAGTTGGGACACTTTGCAAGGGAATGCATAGTATCTAGGAACCAAGATAACAGGAACAGGAATCAAGACAGCTCTAGAAGGACTGTAAATGTGAAAGAAACTTCTTCCAAAGCCATGGTGGCTATTGATGGAGCTGGTTTTGACTGTAGCTATATGGCAGATGATGAAGTTCCTACAAACATGACTCTTATGGCTTTTTCAGACTCTGAGGTACATAATGACAAAACTTGTTCAAAAACTTGTCTAAAAAGATTTGAAACTCTTAAAACTCAACTTGATGATTTAAGAATAGAGTTTAACAAATCTGAGTTCAATTTAGCTACTTATAAAAGAGGGTTAGCATCTGTAGAAGAGCAACTTGTCTTTTACAAAAAGAATGAGGTTATTTTTTGTGAGCAACTTGCTATTCTTAAAAGAGATATCTCATATAAAGACTCAAAAATTAGTATGCTTTAAAGTAAGTTAGAAAAGCTTAAGCAAGAAAAAGAAAGCAATCAACTTAAAATTGAAAAATTTGATAATGCTTCTAAGAGTCTAGACAAATTAATAGGGAGTCAGATAACTGATAAAAGTAGAAAGGATGTAGGGTTTGTAAGCTATAATGCTGTTCCACCTCCCCATACAGGGTTATTTTCACCCCCAAATCTTGATTAGTCCTACTCTGGTCTAGAGGAGTTCCAACAACCTGAGTTTGAAGGCTATGAACCTAAGACTAGTAAGAGTGTTAGTGAAGATATTTCTAATGAGGTTAGGGAATCTCCTAATGCCCTATTGGTTAAGGAGTTGGAGTCAGATGATAAACTAGAAAATAAAATTGTTTTTCCTACTGTTGCTAAGATAGAATTTGTTAGACCTAAACAACAAGAAAAACCAGTTAGGAAACTAGTTAAGTATGCTAAAATGTATAGGTCACAAAGTCCTAGGGTAATCAAAGAAACTGGAATAATCAGAAGTCCCAACAGCTAGTAAGTGACTTTGTGATGTACAATAAAGCTTGTTTTGTCTGTGGAAGTTTTGACCATGTGCAGGCTGACTGCAATTACCATCAAAGGAAAAGGATGGTATCTGGGAATAATTATACAAGGGTGAATTACAATTATTCTTCTAAACATGCTCACCCTAGTACTCACTTAATACTGCTAGGCCTATTAATACTGCTCTTCCAAAAACTACAGTTTATAGTGCTAGACCAATGTCACATTTTTCTAAATCAGCACAATCAACTATAAAGAGGCCCTATAAAAAAAGAACAACATTAAATAACAAAAATTTTAGTCAAAAAGTTAATACTGCTAAGGGAAAATTTTATACTGCTAGGCCAAAAGCAGTTAATACTGCTAGGCCAAATTTAGCAGTAGTTAATGCTGTGAGGGCAAATCAGGTTAATGTTGTTAAGGCCTCAGCAGGTTGGGTTTGGATACCTACCAAACTTAATAGTGCATCAATTACTTTGAAGAGACATAATTATGTTGATGCACGAGGGAGATCCAAGTTAGTGATGGCTTGGGTCCCCAAAAGAAACCAATTTCCTTATTTTTATGTGCAAGGTCATCCACAAAAAGAAGATCAAGGCTATGTTGACAGTGGATGCTCAAGGCACATGACAGGGAACATGTCCTATCTCTCAGACTTCAAGGAATTTGATGGAGGATATGTTACCTTTGTGGGATGAGTCAAAGGAGGGAAAATTACTAGTAAAGGAACTCTTAAAACTGGTTAGCTTGATTTTGAGGATGTGTACTTTGTCAAGGAGTTACAGTTTAACCTTTTTAGTGTTTCACAGATGTGTGACAAAAAGAACAGTGTTCTTTTTACTGATACTGGATGTTTTGTTCTGTCTCCTAACTTTAAGTTAGCTGATGAAAGTCGGGTTTTACTTAAAGTTCCTAGAAAGAACAATATGTACAGTGTTAATATGAAGAACATTATTCCTAAAGAGAGTTTAACTTTTCTTGTTGCAAAGGTCACACTTGATGAATCAATGCTATGACATAAGAGGCTAGGTCATGTAAATTTTAAAACTATTAATAAACTTGTTAAGTAAAATCTTGTGAGAGGTTTACCTACAAAACGTTTTAAAAATGACCAAACTCGTGTTGCTTGCCTTAAGGGAAAGCAACACAAAGCCTCTTGTAAGTCCAAGATTTAGAACTCTATTACTCAGCCTTTATTCATGTTGCATATGGACTTGTTTGGTCCAACTTTTGTGAGTAGCTTAATGAATAAGAAATATTATCTAGTTGTCACTAATGATTATATCAGATTTACTTGGGTTTTCTTTCTAGCAACTAAGGATGAAGCTAGTGGCATTCTTAAGAGTTTTATAACTGAGGTAGAAAATCTAGTTGATAAGAAAGTAAAGATAATAAAATGTGACAATGGAACATAGTTCAAAAATAGAGTCATGTGTGAGTTTTGTGAAAAGAAAGGCATTAAGAAGGAATTTAGTGTAGCTAGAACTCCTCAGCAAAATGGTGTTGCTAAGAGGAGAAATAGAACACTAATTGAGGCTAGTAACCATGTTAGTGACTTAAGTTAACTATACATTTTGGGCTGAAGCAGTTAATACAGCTTGCTATGTACAGAAATAAGGTATTGGTGTTAAGCCTCATAACATGACCTTTATGAATGTTAGACGTAGAACACATGCTTAAGCTTCATTGAGGACCATTTTGGTGTATGTTACTTCTACCTTGGATTATTTAGGCAAGTTTGATGGAAAGTCAGATGAAGGATTCTTTGTTGGATACTCATTGAATAGTAAGGCTTTTAGGGTATACAACATTAAAACTAGGAAAGTAGAAGAAAACTTGCATATTAGGTTCTTGGAGGATAAGCCTATTATTGCAGGTGATGGACTAAAGTGGCTGTTTGATATTGATGTTCTAACAAAATCAATGCATTATGTACCAGTTGTTGCAGGTACAAACTCTAATAATTTTGTAGGTACAGAAGAAAGTATTGGTGCAGGTCATTCTAACAAGGAGATAGGATCTAGCAAAGACTACATTTTGATGCCATTGTGGAAAGATGGTTCACTATTTGATTCTTCTTCAAAGAATGCTAGTAATGATGAACCACAACCTCCTAGTGATGTTGGAAAGAAGGATGATGAAGGTGTATGTAAAGAAAGTGGAATTGCTGATCAAAAAGGCCTGAAAACAGTACTCAAGGTGTTAATACTGCTGGGCCAAATATTAATACTAAACCAGACATGTTTTCTTTGGGAGATAATGCTACACTTGAAGCCACACATGCTGATTTCTTTAATGATGAAACAAAAGTGGATATGAGCAACATTACTACTACATATCCAGTTCTTTCTAGTCTAAATACAAGAACCCATAAAGATCATTCACTTGATCATGTGATTGGTGATGTACAGTCTGGTGTATAGACAAGGAGAATGACAAAGACTACAAATGAACAAGGGTTTATTAGTTCTGTTTATGGAGGGAAAACTCATGAAGACCTTCATACTTGTCTGTTTGCTTGCTTTCTATCACAAGTAGAACCCAAGAAGGTGATTCAAGCTTTAACAGATCCAAGATGGATAGAAGCAATACAGGATGAGCTTCTATAGTTTAAATTGCAGAAGGTTTGGACTTTGGTTGATTTACCATATGGCAAGAGGGCCATTAAGACAAAATGGGTCTACAAGAACAAGAAAGATAAGAGAGGTATTGTTGTTAGAAACAAAGCAAGGCTGGTTGCACAGGGTTACACTCAAGAAAAGGGAATAGATTATGATGAGGTTTTTACTCTAGTTGCTAGGATTGAAGCAATTAGGCTGTTCTTAGCCTATGCCTCATTTATGAACTTTGTTGTTTACCAGATGGATGTGAAGAGTGCATTTTTGTATGGCAAGATTAAAGAGGAAGTTTATGTCTATCAACCTCTAGGGTTTGAAGATCCAGAGTTCCCCGACAGAGTTTATAAGGTAGAAAAAGCATTATATGGTCTACATCAAGCTCCTAGAGCCTGGTTTAAGACTTTGTCTACCTATTTATTGGAAAATGGATTTCAGAGAGGGACAATAGATAAGACTTTGTTCATTAAAAAGGTTAAAGGTGATATTATACTAGTTCAGATATATGTAGATACTGTCATTTTTGGATCTACTAAGAAGGAGTTATGCACTGAGTTTGAGAAATTGATGCACAAGAAGTTCCAGATGAGTTCTATGCACTTTCTTCTTAGGATTGCTGGTGATGCAAAAGGAAGATGGGATTTTTATTAGCCAAGACAAGTATGTTGTTGAAATCTTGAAGAAGTTTAGTTTTTCAACTGTGAGGATAGTAAGTACACCCATGGAGACTTCAAAGCCATTGCTATCCTCATTCCCCTTCCCCACCCCATTTTTGGGGGGGGGGGTGGGTTTCCCACACACTTGGGGGGAAAGCTGTTGAAGTTATTATATAGATCAATGATTGGATCATTGATGTACCTAACAGTTCTAGGCCTGATATAATGTTTGCTGTATGTGCTTGTGCAAGATTTCAAGTCACACCTAAAGTTTCACATCTTCATGCTGTGATAGAATCTTTAGTCATTAAAAGGTCAACTAAATTGGGCCTTTGGTTCCTAATGGTCTCACATTTGACTTGAAGTTTATTCTGATAGTGACTTATATGTGCATGTTTAGACAAGAAATCCAACAACAGGGTTGTCAATTTCTAGGAGGTACGAGCGATTTCATGGCGCAATGCAAGAAGCTATCTATAGTTGCAAACTTACTATGAGCAGAGTATGTAGCTGCAAGGATAATTGCTGTGGACAGGTGTAGGATCAAAAATCAAATGCTGATTATGGATAAACTTATAAATACCAGATTTTTCATGGACACATGAAAAGACATCTGCATAGTTAAAGAATCTAATGTTTCACTCAAAGGGATAAAGCACAATTGAGATTAGACATTTCTTCATCTGGGTTATATGAGAAGGTTATTCAAAAGTGATTCATGATCACATGATCATAATGTTGATGATTACTAACAAAATTACTTGATGTTAGTCGTTTTCAAATTTTGACTGCTAGCATTAGAATGCTTAATCTTTGAGGTGTTGTTTGATTAGATTGATGATTGGAATGGGTTGGACCTACTACTGAGGATGAAATTAAGGTTAAAACTGGTAACTAAAAAGTTAGTGCTGCCAGGCAAAACGTTAATGCTGTTGGGCATTACTTAGTATTGTTGGGCGAAAGTTAGTACTGCTAGGCAAAAGTTAGTGCTGCCATCCTACTTACTACTGCTAGGTTACCATTGGAGTTACAACTGCTGAGGGTATTGTAAGTCTATAAAACATAAACTTTACGCATAGGTTTCCTTTATTACCTATTTAAGCGCATACGATCACACCATATTTGTTATTAATCTTTCTAATACTCTCTCACTTACAAAATCAAACTCAATTTCATCACCGACTTCAACAATTATCATCAATGGAGGCTCTAAAATTTGCTGATTCACACAACATGGTTGCTTACTTGGAAAAATCCACAGAGAATGCTAATTTTGATGAGATTGTGGACTTTCTGAATGCTAACCCAATACGTTATGCCTTAACTGTAAGTCCAACTATCTATGTGTCTTATATTGAGTAGTTTTGGTCTACTACAAAGATCAAAACAGTCAATAATCAAACACAAATACGTGCCAAAGTTGATGGCAAGACAATAGTAATATCAGAATCATCTATGAGGAGAGATCTTCAATTTAATGATGAGGATGGTATTGCTTGTCTAACAAACACAGAAATTTTTAAAAACCTTCAATTGATGGGATATGAGAATCTTTCTGATAAACTTACTTTTTATAAATCTTATTTTTCCCCTCAATGGAAGTATCTCATTCATACCATCTTACAATGTTTAAGTTCTAAATCAACTGATTGGAATGAATTTGGTACTAATATAGCATCAACATTTATATGTTTGGCTAAGAATCAAAAATTTAATTTTTTAAAATTGATTTTTGATGGTATGTTGAGAAACTTGGATGCAAATTCTAAAAAGTTTTTAATGTATCCAAGGTTTTTACAACTGTTCTTGAACAGTTAAATTGAAAATCTTGAAGCAGTTTTTAATGATGAATATGATACACATTCTCATACTAAAAAGGTTTTTGCTAACATGAGAAGGCAAGGAAAAGATTTTTCAAGGACTGTGACACCCTTGTTTGCTAATATGTTGATACAATCATAAGCAGTAGAGGGTGAAGGTTCAGGATAACCCACTGAACCCCAACACACACCTACTACTGCTTTACCATCTTATGTAGAACTAATCCTTATTATTTCATTATCATCTCAACCTAAAAAGACCCACAAACATAGGAAAACCAAAAGAAAGGCCACTGAGATATCTCAGTCTAGTGGACCTACTACCCTTGTAGTAGATGAGACTATCCATGAGAAGAGGGGAGACAGTATGGAAAGGGCTGCCACTACTGCTGCTAGCTTAGATGCTGAGCAGGACAGTGGTAACATCATTAGGACCCAATCCATGACAACACTTAATGAGCCTATTCCTCAGGGAACTAGTTCAGGTAGTGGTCCCAGGCGCTAAGATACTATAACACCACCAAATCTGGGTAGCAGCGGAATGTTGAATATCCGAGGGCATTACTTCATAGATCAATAGCACAAGGTATGAGAACGACCACTAAACGTGTCGTTTTAAAAAGATACATTAGATTAACAAAATGCTTGTTCATTACATAAGCTCATGGCTTTAAATTGTTCGACAATATAAGTAAAGATTTTGGTTTATAACAAATGTTCCCAAAGTGTAATACGCCTAAATATTTAGTACTGACACTTTCCAAAGAGTGACCCCCAATGTATCTGAGCACTTCATGCCTTATTAACCTAAGAAAACATGCTTAAAATATCAACATAAAGTTGGTGAATTCATAGGTTTGTGTAAATCAATAGTAGGACCGCAAGATTTCCAATTGTATGATTGAGCAACAAATGCAAACATCATAGAAAGTAATTACATTTTAGCTCGACATGTATGAATGCAATAAATTGCCAATAAATGCCCGTGAATGATGTTCTAACCCGCAACATCCCAAATTCGACATGGTATACGTTTGTTGTCCGGCAACCCGGCACAGTGAGCGCTACTCACCCAAACGGGGATGTCAATCCCAAATAGATCTATTTATAACATTCGCGCTCACAATCTAGTAATTGACAGTTCATGATAAAGGGCTCAGTGGGTTATCGCTACTTAGGCAAACACGTAATCATAGTATAAAATGTACACTTGCGTCCAATTTGTAAAACAAAGCATGTTCTCACCCCAAAGATGTAAATCATTTAAATAATTGTAAAACATGAGGCTATGAACTCACCTTAGTAAATAGTCCTCTAAAAATGATAATTATATCCAAGAATGGCAATGAATCACACCGTCAAATACCTAAGTAAATACGGCCAGTCTTAGTCTACAAGTTTAGGCTAACGACTCAATGCATAAACTACAATAAATTGCTAGTTTATATATATATTGTTATCACTTGTGTGGTGGTGTACACGTTTATTGTATTCGTTTTCCTCGTTTGCTCTTGGGAAGGTGTACGACTATATACTTTTAAGTTTACAAGGTGTTTAAGTATTAATAATAAATACACCTATTTATCATTCGCGTGACTTTAGTTATATAAGTATCCGTATTATATCACGACTAGTCCGGTACCATAAGTGTTTATTTAAATCACTTAATTATATAAAATACCCTTAGGTTTTCATTATTGGCAAAAACAGTTTAAAATAGAATATTTACTGTTTACACCCCTGAGTTTCCATATTGATACGTTTAGTCTCTCTATTTTACAAAAAAATTACATGTTAGGTTGTTATGAGTTCCAAAAAGTCCCTTAAGTTCAGGAATGTCAAAAACAATATTATTAATACACTAGAAGTATTAAAAATATGCTAGCAGTACTAACTCTGCTAGCAGTACTAACTTCTGCTAACAGTACTAACTCTGCTAGCAGTACTAACTTCTGCTAGCAGTACTAACTCTGCTAGCAGTACTAACTTCTGCTAGCAGTCCCTTAAGTTCAGGAATGTCAAAAACAGTATTATTAATACACTAGCAGTATTAACAATATGCTAGCAGTACTAACTCTGCTAGCAGTACTAACTTCTGCTAACAGTACTAACTCTGCTAGCAGTACTAACTTCTGCTAGCAGTACTAACTCTGCTAGCAGTACTAACTTCTGCTAGCAGTACTAACTCTGCTAGCAGCACTAACTTCTGCTAGCAGTACTAACTTCTTAAGCCTGGCAGTATTAACTTCTAACTTAGCTCGTATCATACAACCCATTAGTGAGTTACAAATTCGTTAGAGTTTGTTTGAGCTCGTGTTGGACACAAGACGCGGCTATGGTCTTGCTAACTTATTTCGACATATCCCAAACAACCCTAGTTCGCATATACTATAGTGTACACATCCTTTATTGAGCAAGACGAGTTGTTAAGTATTATGATACGTGACATGAAAGTGTTTCCGTTTCCAAACGAGTTATCAAACCTCTCGGTTAAATATTTTACGTGTGCATGTCATATTTAAACATTCATGCTTATACACAAGATCTTTGTTACATGCCTTATGGCTTTTGGTTCACCACACAAGTCTATATATGTTGTATATTGTAAGACGTGGACATGGGTTGTGTCATGCTAGGCACGACCCATGTTTAGCTTGTTAACACATAATAACCGTGCCTTATGACACATGAAGCAAACATGAAACTTGAATATGAACGTAGGCTAAGACACTTACAAGGGTCCTAGCTTCTTGAACGTGTGTGTCGTGTAGTTAACCCAAATTCGTTCACACCCAAACGTGTATAAACCCTAAGCTTCAAAGCTTTGTATACCCGAATCCTTGCTTGTATACTCCTCCTAATACTCTTATATGCGAACTTAGTACACCTTGTGTGCTTAGTTATGAAATGTGGATGCGTATGGGTTCGGTTTTATTATGAGCCAAATGTAAAAGAGATGTATGAGGAGGGTTTAGCCTTGTGAGAGAGTTTGAGAGTTTAAGAAGTGTGTTAAGTGACAATGTGAGTGAGTATATATAGGCATGAGAACTAGTTAGCCTTCCTAGTCCCCAAATCAAACCAAACCGTGCCCTATGGTGTGGTTTTGTGGTTTCTAGTTAGCCACACATGGTTTTGCTAATACTACTTAGTACATATCTTAATTACAAGATGTATGTACAAGATTTACTAGGATTTAGCAAGATTTTTATGGTTGTATACATGTTTGTATGTTGCCGCGGGTATCCAAGAGGGAAAGAGAGCCAAATGGTTATTGTCCATTGTGTATTAAGGTTAACTAGGAACATTAAGTACTAGTCTTAATTAATCTCTTGATGTACAAGTACTTAGTGTAGATTTTTAAAGATTTTCTAAGTGATTTGTTCCCACATTCGGCCCTAGTGGGTTATTAACACAAGATTTTATTAAATTTTGTGTTTAAGGATTAAAAGTGGGTATTGGTTTGAGTCTAGGTAAGTCTAGGTATTTCCGGGGTGTGTCTAAATGTATTTTATTGCGAAACGTAAGCCTTTTACGTGACCAATAAAAATATACTACGCAAAGTTAATAATTATCTTCTTAATAATTATATGACACTTGTTTGACGTAAACCTTAATTTATTTGGTGACCGTTTACGTTAAATGATTATTTCTAGTCTACGCGATTTAGCTTAAAAGTCAAATTAAAAGTAAACGCGTATCGGACTAAAATAAATAGTGAAGAATAATAGAGTCGTAAAATGACCTGAAATTGAGAAATGTTACAGTCTCCACCCGTTAAAAGAGCTTTGTCCTCAAAGCTTAAGACCTTGTAGTGGATGACGAAGCCCGGTTTGTGAAAAGCTGTGGGTATTTCTGTTTGAACGAATCTTCACGTTCCCAGGTGAACTCAGGACCTCTCCTAGAGTTCCAGCGAACCTTAACCAATGGTATCCGGCTTCGCTTCAATCGTTTGATCTCCCGTTCCATGATTTCAACGGGCTCTTCCACAAACTGGAGCTTATCGTCAACGTGAATTCCTTCTAACGGCATGACTAATGGTTCGTCAGCGTAACATTTCTTCAGATTAGACACATGGAAAGTATGGTGAACTCTGCTCAACTCTTGAGGAAGTTCTAGCCTGTAGGCAACTTTCCCAACTTTGGCTAACACTTTGAAAGGTCCGACATATCTCGGGTTCAGCTTGCCCAGCTTATCGAATCGTACAACCCCTTTCCAAGGTCAGACCTTGAGCATAATCCTATCCCTAACTTTGAACTCCATTGGCTTTCGCTTCAAATCAACATAGCTCTTTTGTCGATCCTGAGCAGCTTGAATTCTCTGCTTGATCAGGATGATCTTTTTCGTTGTTTCTTTTATCAATTCCGGACCACTCAGTTGAGCTTCTTCAACTTCAGCCCAATACATAGGTGATCGACATTTTCGAGCATAAAGTGCCTTGTAAGGTGCGGCCTTTATGATAGCGTGATAACTGTTGTTGTATGAAAACTCGGCTAATGGCAAATGCTTAACCCATCCTTTGCCAAAATCGATCACACAACCACGTAGCATGTCATCGAGAGTTTAGATAGTTCTCTCACTTTGGCTGTCGGTTTCTAGATGATACACAGTGCTCATACTTATTCCTGTACCCAAAGCTTTCTGAAATGATCTCCAGAAGTTTGATGTGAATCTCCCATCACGATCACATATGATTGAAACAGGTATTTCGTGTCTTGCTACTATCCTGTTCAGGTACAACCTTGCCAACTTGTCAACGGATCATTTTCCTTTATTCGCAAGAAGTAAGCAGATTTTGTAAGTCAATCCACGATCACCCAGATGGTGTTAAAACCCTATGACGACTTAGGAAGCTTGGTGATAAAATCCATCGTGATATTATCCCACTTCCACTCGGGTATTGCTGGTTTTACTAACAATCCCAATGGCCTTTGATGTTCGGCTTTGACCTTTGCATACGTCAAGCATTTGCTAACATAGGTGGCGATGTTAGCTTTCATATTGGGCCACCAATATAGCTTCTTCCGGTCTTGGTACATCTTTTTAGAACCATGATGGATAGAGTATTTCGACTTGTGGGATTCGTGCATAATCACAGATCTTAAGTCTCTATAGCAAGGTAACCAACTCCTACCGTGTAAACATAAGGTTCCATCAGCGTGTGGTTCCAACTTTTCCTTGGGTATATCCTTTTTGATCATACCGCCTACATCTTCATTCTCAAGATTCTCTGGTTTCAGGGCTTCGGTCTGAGCTTCTAATATTCATTTGGGAAGATCCAAGCCAATGGTCATAACTAAGGCTCGAACCCGCAATGGATCAATCCGTTCCTTACGGTTCAATGCATCAGCCACTACGCTTGCCTTCCCTGGATGATAACGAATGTCACAATCATAATCACTTAGAAATTCTAGCCAACGACGTTGCCTCATGTTAAGCTCCTTTTGATCGAGAATGTGTTGTAGACTTTTACGGTTGGTGAACACGGTATATTTGGTTCCAAATAGGTAATGTCTCCATATCTTTAGAGCAAACACTACCGATCCAAGTTCTAAATCATGAGTGGTGTAGTTCTTTTCATGAATTTTTAATTATCGAGAGGCATAGACAATTACCTTCTCTCTCTGCATCGTTACAGCATCTAAACCTTTGTGTGAAGCATCACAATAGACCACAAAGTCTTTGCTTCCTTCAGGTATAGCCAGAATTAGTGCACTGCACAACTTCTATTTTATTAGCTGAAATGCATTTTCTTTCGTTTCTCCCTAATCAAATTTGATTCCTTTCTGAGTAAGCTCCGTCATTGATTTAGCAATCTTCAAAAATCCCTCGATGAACCTTCGATAGTACCCAGTAAGACCTAAAAATTGGCGGATCTCCATTGGTGTCTTAGGAGATGCCCAATCTTTGATAGATTCTATCTTGGCTGGATCCACATGTATGCCTCTTCTATCAATGACGTGACTGAGAAATTGTACCTTCGGGATCCAAAATTCACATTTTGAAAACTTGGCATACAACTTTTCCTTTTTAAGCAATTCTAAAATTGCCTTGAGGTGTTCTTCGTGCTCCTTCTCGTCCTTTGAATAAATAAGTATGCCATTAATGAAGACAATTACGAACTTATCTAAGTAAGGCTTGCACACCCGGCTCATGAGGTCCATGAATACCGCATGTGCGTTTGTCAGTCCGAATGGCATAACCTGAAACTCGTAATGTCCATACCGAGTTTGGAATGCCATCTTTGGAATCTCCTGCTCTCATACTCTAAGCTGGTGATAACCCGATCTTAGGTCTATCTTTGAATAAATACTGGATCCTTGGAGTTGATCAAATTAATCGTCGATCCTCGAGAGTGGATAACGATTCTTCACTGTCAACTTATTTAACTCTCGGTAGTCAATGCACATCCTGAATGACCCATCCTTCTTTTGACGAAGAAGATTGGGGCTCCCCAAGGTGAGGAACTAGGTCTTATGAAGCCTTTGTCGAAAAGCTCCTGCAGTTGTTCCGACAATTCCTTCATTTTGGATGGAGCCAATCGATACGGTGCTCGAGCTACGGGCGCGGCTCCTGGAATTAAATCGATCTGGAATTCCACTGGTCGAGCAGGAGGAAGACCCGGCAAGTCCTCGGGAAACACCTCAGGAAAATCTTGAACGATTCGTACGTCCTTAAGTTGCTTTCCTTCTGACTTGTCCTCCTCTTTCTTGGCGGATATCTGTGCCAAAAAGATCTGACATCCTTTTGCCATGTACTCTTGAGCTTTTGAACATGAGATAATGGTTAACCGAGATTCTCTCCCGTCGCTACTCTCGTTACCATGAAAGGTCAAGGTTTCATTCCCATAGGGAACTCGAATAAGTTTCTCATCACACATGATTACGGCGTGACACCTTTTTAATCAATACATGCCGATAATAATGTCAAAACTAACTAGTTCTACAGGCATTAGGTCTATGTTGAACGGGTGGTTTAAGAAATTTAAAGTGCAACCCCGCATAATGGTGTCTATCCCGACTGTTTTCCCATCTGCTAGTTCGACATCATAACTATTTTCTAATGGAGTTGGGGCGATGTTAATCAGGGAACTAAATGCAGTAGATATAAAGCTTCTATCGGCACCAGTGTCGAATAAGATAGATGCATAGTGGTTGTTTAAGAGGAACGTACCCGTGAATTTTGATTTCATCAACTCACATGCAAATTACATTCCCCAAACACTTCTCAAATTTGACACATGGAATGTGTTCAGTACACCAATCAATTCCTCATGCCATCTTTACGAAGCTATAGGCTGATCCCACTCAGGATCTCGAATGGTCTAACATATCTCTGTGCTAACTTTATCCTTCTTCCAAATACATACTACGCCTTGCCATGACGACACTTTAAAAACACCTGATCACCACCTTCAAACTCTAACGTTTTACGTCTCTTTATCCAGCAAAGCTCTTTTTTACGATCTCTCGCCGCGTTTAGGCTTTTCCTTAAACCAACACTCCATATCAAATCATTTCTTGCACTAACTCGGGTCCAATCAAACTACTCCCTCTAATCTCTGCCCATAGAACATGCGACCTACATTTCCTTCCATACAAAGCTTCAAACGGAGCACACCGAATGCTCAAATGATAACTACCACCAAAATCGATAACACATGCCCTCATTACATTCTCCAAAGTCCGAATCATAAATTTACTTTGTCAACCGTTGAGGAAATCATTAGTATACTTAAATCCATTCGCCATCTCTAACACTTTCTGCAGCGTCTGCCAAAACTACGGGGTAAATCATCCATCTCAATATGAGTCTAAAAAAGAAGATCGTCACCATAATTCCCATTCCTTGCTTATAATCGCAACAATATAAATCTTTGCCTAACTTCACATCTTGGAAATCTTCTTGTATAGCTAGACAAATAGCTAACTGGTCAGTTCAAACGCCCATCACCCAAAATCAAAATCATACTCACTACTTGACCTTGAAATTTAGTGGATAAAATCCATGGTGATTCTCTCTCATTTTCCAC
This sequence comes from Tanacetum coccineum, assembly GCA_026074375.1. Classification (NCBI taxonomy): domain Eukaryota; kingdom Viridiplantae; phylum Streptophyta; class Magnoliopsida; order Asterales; family Asteraceae; genus Tanacetum; species Tanacetum coccineum. The sequence continues at coordinate 3,925 of BQNB010101402.1, read as the reverse complement.
TCAAGTATCTTAGGACGTTGCAGCAAAGCCAAAAGTCTTTGACATTGCAGCCTCACGCTCTAAACAAATCCAACAATTGCTAACATAATGTAGCTATAATCCTTTCTACACGTGGCTGCAAATACATGTTCTCCAAGGTTATAGAACGACTTATCCGCTACTGTTTGGGATTGTTTTTAAAAACCTAGTACCGATGCATGGGCCTCATCCATTACACTTCCCACCAATAGAACCCAAATTCGATCCCATAAAGTACAAACTCTCGTCTTATTTTCTTTCCATTTGTTGATCTAAACCATGTAGCCTTTCTGTGAGTACTTTCTCTTGCATGAAACGCCTCACCTTTGCTGCCAGTATCATTCCTCTTACACTCTAGATTTCACTCTCTCCTTCTACTTAACGCATCACCCACTACATTCGCTTTATCGGAGTATCACACAAATCATTTTCAAAAGTCTGAAAAGCCTCTTCTTGTTCTACGCTCCACTCATACTTCTGATTCCTCTCAGTTAGGGAAGTAAGGGGGTTCATCAATCTTAAAAAAAATTCGCGATGAACGTCGGTAGTAACCTACCAATCCTAAGAATAATCATCTAATTCTTCACTGCCTCACTCTTACTCGGGTCCACGTGACCAATAAAATGCACTTCTTCCAACCAAAACTCACACTTAGAAAACTTATACAGCTTCTTCTTCCTCAGTGGCTCCAACACTAACTTCAAATGAACATCATGTTCCTCCTTTGATTTTGAGTAGGCCAGAATGTCATCAATGAATACGATGACAAACCTACCTAAGTACGGTTTGCAAACCTGGTTCATTAAGTCCATGAAAACCGCTGGTGCATTGGTTAACCCAAAAGGCATAACCGTAGACTCAAAATGTCCGTATCTCGTTCAAAATACGTGTAAAATATATAATATATATAATACGATGGAAAATTACCAATTTACCCTTGAGGACAAAGGTGAAAAGGAAATTCTTCAAAATATATATAATATAATACGTATATTAACCGGGAAGTATGATTCCCCAGGTCGTTTCCCTAACGATTTGTGAAATTAAGACCACGTTTGATGTTCGGACAATAATTTGAATTGGTAACGAAGATGGGTTTGATTATCTATTTCTATAACAATTAAAATAAGCAAATGAAAACAATTAAGCACGAAAACAAATAACGGGTACAAAGAAAACACGACAAATAAGCAACTATACTAAATTTTAAGCCTATGAATGCTAATTTTAAATCTAAACCTAAATTAAGACAAAGTAAAATTTTAAAATAAAGAAAATTATTTTTTAATTATTTTTGAAATTTTTTATAAATTAAAAGCTAATTTAAAAGTCTAGAAAATAACAGATTAATTCTTGAAAATTCTAAAAAAATGATTTTAAACAAGTTATGAAGGAGAATGAGCAGAATATGAAAAAAACTTAAATAAGCATAGCAGTACTAACTTGAGAGTTAGTACTGCTAGCTTTAAAATTATTTAAAATTAAGCGTAAATAAGCCCAGCAGTACTAACTAGCTTAAATAGGTCTAGCAGTACTAACTTGGAAGTTAGTACTGCTAGCTTTAAAATTAAAGCTTCTAGACTTCTAAAACTTACATAAGCTAAAAGCTAACCTAAATAAGCTATAAGTCCACAATAAGCTAAGGAAAGGACAAGATAAGCTATTACTAACCTAAAACAAACCTATTAAGCAGGGATGAAAAGAAAAGAGCAAAATAATAAGAGTAAAACGCTTAAATAAGCACAGCAGTACTAACGTAAAAGTTAGTAATGCTAGCTTTAAAATTAATACTGCTAGACTTCTAAAACTAATTAAGCTAAAGCCTAAGAACAAAAAGCACCTCTAAGACTGAAATTATCCTAAAAAGCTATTAGAGCATAACTAATAAGCCTGAAATCTCCTAAAAATCTCAAACAGTACTAACTTAATGTTAGTACTGCTAAGCTTAACTTTGAAACTGAAAAGACAAAAGGCTATTTGACAGCTTAAAACAGATAATCTAATAAGTTATTTATTAAAAAACTAAATGCAAACTTATAAACTATGATATATAAGCTATTCTTTTGCTGAAGATGTGAACCTAACAACTATTTTAACCTACTTAAAAAGAAACTAAAAAAAGGCCTTAATCTGTTTTTTTCCCTATCTGATGCAAATGACACAAAAGGACACAAGCAGTACTAACTTGTGCCAAACACCCCTTTAACTAGACTCAAAATCATTTTTGCTTATGAAAAAGAAATTAAGAGTTTAAATCCTAAATACCAGATAACAAACGAATTTTAACAACCTTAATAAGCATAAAACTATAAGCAAATAAGCCATAAACAATAAGCTATAAACTAATCTAATATTTTTGGGTTTTTATGGATTTTTAGGACAAATTATGAAAAACTAAGATCTAAACTACAAAAGCTAAAAACAGATGATCAAACATTATTAATAAGCTCAATTAAACAGTAATAAGCACAAATAAGCTAAAGTAAAGCATAAAATAAGCAAATGCAACTTATTAATATTAAGATACTTGAATTTAAAAGAGAACTTACAGAAACCTAGCTAAACAAAGGCAATAGTGCTCAAGAGAGCTTTCAACAGCTCTAACTTATCTCAAGGAAAAGCTAGTGAGGTCCCATAAGCTCTTCCATTATAAGCTTATCATCCAAATGCTCAAAATCCATTAAGAAAAGGTATTAAAGCTGATTTTAAGGTTACAGTAGATTAGGTACTTATTAAAACTCAAATCCAAGCTTATAGACTTGGATGAGCTGGAATGAGCTTATTAGTGCTTATGAAACAGTAGCACAAGCATTTGAGAATATGAGAGCTTAATAATGAAAAAAGCTTTTGAAAACTTAAAATGATGATTATATTAATAATTAAAAATGGATTACAACGTTTAATAAAAGGAAATTACAAGAGCTTAAAAGAAAATTACAATTTAAAACTAAAAAGTTACATAAGTTATTTTAAAAACTTAAGAAAAATGCAGAAAAGAAGATGCTCTCTGTATGAATGAGAAAGGGCTATTTATAGCCCGCCAAAGATACTTCTAGGTCTTCTATCCTCTCTTGGATCCTGTCCCTTCATTCCTTTAATCATTGGATGTCTATTGTGGTCCGTTGGATTAGATATAGCTCACACGGATTGCCAGCGTGGCATCCGTGTGTCAGAAGCCTTTGTGCTTCTTGTATGAGTAAGATGAGTATGAATTGCTTTATTCCTTGTGCTTTCTTCAATCCAACATGGCATTCCTTCTTGGGTTTTAGCCAATGAGAGCTTGTGAATGACGTTTGTTGCTGCCAAGGTGTACTTTAACACCTGAATTGTCCTTTTTGTCCTTCAGTTGGGATTTGCCCCATGATTTGACTGAGAGGTTAAATTAGGAGAGACGGTGAATAGTGTTAACCACTTTTCCCGCTTGTTTTTGATTGAGAAGGGGTAATTAGGGAGGTTTGACTGAGCTTGGGCTCGTTTGACCTGAGGTTATATAAAAAGAAATGAAATAGGCCAAGAGATGGATTTGGGCTTGGAATGTTTTATGGGTTTGGTTGATATAGAAGGATAACGGACATAATGATACGAGGTTGTAAATGAAGTTCGAGCAGAAGTTCCAAATGCTTTTAAAACATGTCAATGGCTTGCTATTATTTCAGATAGCAACCCGGTCTTCAACTTAAAGGCAAGTATTTCGACAAAAAGAAAACTTGACCTCACAACGGGAAATTAATTTTTCTTGGGAATGAATTACTTCATATTCATTCAAATGCTTGTGTTTAATTTGCAACACAACCCGTGCTTCCTAATCAAATAGATGTACGTGTCAATGCATTTATTTATGTAAAATGAGAGAAACCTTGTTTTTATTGGTGTTGTTTTTAAAAAATAATTAAACATATCAGTTTCT
>BQNB010101401.1:0-24480 GCA_026074375.1 Tanacetum coccineum | reverse complement strand
TAGTTAGATTGCTCAAGAAATAAGAAACCGAGCAAAATAAGCTAATTAAGATAAAAAAAAATGGCGGAAATTCAGTTATTGGATTATAACAGAATGATTACAAGTGAGAGGAGTGAGTTTTCACAAGTTTTGGAATGAATCTAAATGAATTACAATAACTAGTATTTAAAAACAATATTTCTCGCCAAAATGAGAGTTGGTTAAGAAATCTGTTGGAGTAAGTCACGTGCACCTCACACGTCTGGTATAACTACCACTTGTGTGCACCTCACGTGCCAAACATCTTTAACCAGCTTATGACTTGAGGTGTGACTTATCAATCCACCCTCCTTAGAAAACATTTTGTTCTCAAGCCGTGCAATCAAAAGTTGGAAACTTGGACTGCAACTCAATGACTGATTCCCATGTAGCATCTTCAACTGTTCCGTTTGTCCACTGCACTAGGACATAAATCTCCATTCCATTGCCCTTCTTAGCCATCCTGCGATCTAAAATTGCCAATGGTTCCACAAGAAAAACTCCACTTAGGTCACATGGTGGCAATGTCCCACTAGCTTGATCATGACTGGAATGTCTACATTTCCTTAGCTTGGACACATGAAACACATTATGTATCTGAGAATTACTAGGAAGATCCAGCTTATAAGCAACTTGTCCAATCCTTTGTATGATTTTGAATGGACCAAAAAACTTAGATGAGAACTTGTTTAGTTTCCCTTGCCTCAAAGAAACTTGTCTGTGAGGTTGTAACTTCAAAAAGACCCAATCACCACAATCAAACTTCTTGTCAGTTCTTCCTTTGTCAGCATGAGATTTCATTTTACTTTGGGCCCTACTGACATGCAATTTCAATGCCTCCACAGCTGCTTCTCTTTCCCTCAAAGTCTTGTCCACCAAATCCACTTTGCTTTCTCATCTTAAGTAGGGAATGTGAACTAGTGGTGATTTCCCATATACTGCTTCATAAGGAGTTGTGTGAATTGAAGTATGAAAGTTAGTATTGTACTACCATTCTGCTAAAGACAACCATTTCATCCATTGCTTTGGCTGCTCCCCTGTCATACACCTAAGGTAGCATTCCAAACACCTATTAACCACCTTGGTTTGACTATCAGATTGGGGGTGATATGCAGTAGACATGTTCAATTGAACTTGCAACAGCTTGAATAGTTCCTTCCAAAATGAGCTCACAAAAATCTTGTCTCTATCTGACACAATGTTCTCAGGTAATCCATGAAGTTTGTAGATATTATCCAAAAACAGTTGTGCCACTTGAGATGCATTAGTATGTCTACCACCACCAAAATAACATCTTTACCTTGTGACTTAGGCAATCTCTCAATGAAATCCATAGATATACTAGTCCATATGCTAGTAGGAATGGGTAGAGGCTGTAGCAGACCTGGGTATGCTTCCAAATTAGGCTTGTACCTTTGGCAGATTTCACAGTCCCTCACAAATTGCTTAACCTCTTTCCTCATTTTCTTCTAATAAAACATAGAACACAACTTGTGAGTAGTGACCTTAACTCATGAATGACCACCAACTGGCCCCCCATGTACTTGTTGTAACAATTCCTTCCTCAAAACTTCATCATTTCCTACCATTAACTTCCTTTTTCTTCTCAATTGTTGATTATGCCAAGTATAATAACCTTGCTGATTAGAAGTTGATTGTAGCTTAGAAATCAGTGCCTTCATAGCTTGATCCTGTTCCCATCTATCTACTATTCTGTTATACAAGTCTGTAGTGATAGTTGAGCTACCAATTATACTCAAAAGCTCAGCAGGGTTCTACATTCTTGAAAGTGCATTAGCAGTTACATTATCCACACCCTTCTTGTAAATAATAGCAAAGTCAAACCCTATAAGCTTTGGTAACCATTTCAACTGTGTTGGAGTGGACATTCTTTGATCCATCAAATACTTAAGGCTAATATGGTCTGTCTTGATTTTGAAATGCCTATCAAGTAAATAGCTCCTCCATTTCTCCAAAGCCACCACTACTGCCAAGAACTCCTTTTCATAAGTGGACATAAGCTGGTGTTTGGCAGATAGAGTTTTACTTAAGAAAGCAATTGGATGACCTTCTTGAAGTAAAACTGCTCCAATTCCTCCCCCTAAAGCATATATCTTAATAATGAATTCTTTAGTAAAATCAGGCAATTTCAAAACTAGAGCACTAATCATGGCTTGTTTTAAAGCTCCAAATGTTGATTGAGCTGCACTGCTGCATTCATAGGCCCTTTTTTTCAATAACTGTGTCAATGGTCTGCTGATCATAGCAAATCCTTTGATAAACCTTCTATAATAGCCAGTTAATCCAAAAAATCCTCTGAGTTGCTTAAGACTAGTTGGCATAAGCCAATTTGCCATGGCTTCTATCTTAACAGGGTCTGTTGCCACACCTTGTGCAAATATCACATGTCCCAAATACTCTACTTGAGTAGTTCCATACACACACTTACTTAGTTTGGCAAACAACTTGTGGGCTCTCATAGACTCAAGTATTATTTTCAAGTGTATAACATGTTCTTCCAAACACTGGCTATAAATGAGTATGTCATCAAAAAACACCAATGTAAACTTTCTAAGATAGCATTTGAATACCTCATTCATTAGTGATTGGAATGTGAAAGGAGCATTTGTCAGACCAAATGGCATGACTAGGAACTCATAATTACCTTCATGAGTCCTAAAAGTAGTCTTAGCTACATCTGCCTCATTCATCCTGATTTGATGGTAGCCTGACCTCAAATCCAACTTAGTAAACAACTTAGCTCCATGTAATTCATCAATAAGTTCCTCTATAATAGGGATGGTAAACTTGTCTTTGACAGTTTGTTTGTTCAATTGCCTATAGTCTACACACATCCTCCAAGAATTATCCTTCTTTTTTACCATAACAATAGGTGATGAAAAAGGACTGTGACTCTTTTTAATTACTCAAGCTTCTAAGAATTCCTTGACCATGGATTCTATAGCATCCTTTTGTGTGGGTGGGTGTCTGTATGGTCTAATATTAACTGGTAAAGCCCCCTCAACCAATGGAATTCTATGATCATGTGACCTCTGTGGTGGTAATTCAACTGGTATCCCAAACACATCTTCATAATTCCTCAATGCAGCCTTAATCTTTTCATCAACTTTCATAGGCATGCCTTCCAAATTAGAACATGAAATGGCATTCATTGGGTATACACTCAGAGCCATTGAATGGAATTCCCCTTGTACCACTTGTATAGCATTCTTTTCAGACTTCTTGTCATTCAACCAAACCAAATTAGACTTGTGTGTACCTCTTAGCTGCACTTTCTTACCCTCATACTTCAATTCCATCCTTAATTCCTTAAAATTGCACTTGATATCTCCCAAAGTAGCTAGCCACTGAATGCCTAACACCATCTTACAACCCCCCAAAGGTAATAACATAACATCAGTTGTGAATGTAGTGTTGTCAAACTGCCATTTGAAATTCCTACCCTCAGAAGTGGTCACCAAATTATTGTCATCTGCCATTGTGACTGCTAAAGGTCCAGTTGGCCTAATTGAACATCCTAACTTCTTAACCATGTTTTTATCCAAAAAATTATGTGTTGATCTACAATCAACTAAGATATGCACCAAGTGCTTCCCCACAGTACCAATCACCCTCGTTGTCTGAAAATTATTTGTTTCAGTCAAAGCATTCAGAGATATTTGAGGTTTCAAAACTAGAATAATCCATGGAATTCCTGTTTCTTTATCAATTCATCTATACAATCCTCAAAATAATCCTCTTCATCAGGTACTAAAACCAAAGAAAATAGTTGTCCTGCACACTTATGCCTTGGAGTATACTTTTGGTCACAATAAAAGCATAGATTATGTGCCCTCTTTTCCTGGTACTCTTTTTGAGTCAGCTGTTTCCTCACATTTGTATTAACATGAGTGTTTGGCTTAGGCAAAATTGCAGGCTTAGTAATATTTCCATAGTTTCCCCCATTGCCAAACCTATTACTACTAAAAGTTCCTAATGGCTTGTTCTTCCTTTTTCATAACATCCAGCGAAACTTTTTGCAACTTATCAAAGAAATAAGCATCAGCAGTGTTTACAAAGCATTAAACATCCTAACATTCATTTCGAATTCAGTTGGTAATCCTCCCAAATACAAACTAATAGCATGTTCCTGACTAATGGTTACTTTACATAAAATTGTATTAAATAAATCTTGGTATTCTTTAGCAGTCTTTTTGTACTTAGCATTCTTAAGAGCTGACATTGGATCTTCAAAGATTGACCCAAATCTTTGAACAATAGCATTCTTATACACCTCCCAAGTCACATTTTCACCATTAACACTAAGATATTTCTTATGCCATAGTAAGGCTTATCAGTCAAGTGCATAAAAACAATCTTTACCTTCTCCTCATTAGAAGTGTTGTCAATGCTAAAGAATTGGTCACATCTAAATACCCATCCTCTGACAACATCTTCCTGAAACTTAGGGAATTCCACCTTTGCCAATTTGCCAAACTGATTAGCTTGTCTTCCTTGATTCATAGTTTGATTCTGTTGGAGACCCAATGTAGCAATCAAATTTCTCATTTCAACCAATTATGAATCCAAATATTCCCTTATAATTCTCTCCCCCCACTCATCACGATTACTATTCTAATTTGCAGTAAACCAATCTTTGTGCTTAGTGTCATTACTTTTTAATTGTATACCATTAGATTGATAATGATTTTGTTGCTAACTATCACATCTCTACGCCTAATATCAGTCGAATACAACAAACATTATAACCCGTTCTTGGCCAACTCAAATCAACCAAAACTGATCATCACTTCAAGAACAGAGAATTTAACCACTTATGGGTTATTCTTGTGATCGCGATGGATATTTGACACTTGGTCGTGTTTCTGATGGATAGCACACAATCTTGATTAGAATGCCAGTGTAGCAAACTGATTCTTGACAATGGGACACCGGAAAACAAGAAAACTCGCCGAAAAAAATGAAATCTCAACCGGAATAGTGATAACAAAACAAGAACACTAGAGCTGCCAGGAAGGAGCTTTGATACCACTTGATAAGTACTTACAGAGATCAAATAAGATCCGTGATAAGCCAAAACTAGTTAGATCGCTCAAGAATAAGAAACAGAGCAAAATAAGCTAATTAAGATCAAGAATGGCGGGAATTCAGTTATTGAATTATAACAGAATGATTACAAGTGAGTAGAATGAGTTTTACAAGTTTTTGGAATGAATCTAAATGAATTACAAAGACTAGTACTTAAAAGTAATGTCTCCCGCCAAAATAGAAGTTGGTTAAGAATCTGTTGGAGTACGTGCACATCACACGCTTGGTATAACTACCATTTGTGTGCACCTCACGTGCCTAACAGCTTTAACCAGCTTATGACTTGAGGTGTGGCTTATCAATCCACCCTCTTTAGAAACATGTTGTCCTCAAACTGTGCAATCAAAAGTTGGAAACTTGGACTGCAACTCAGTGACTGATTCCTACGTAGCATCTTCAATTGTTCCATTTGTCCTCTGTACTAAGACATAAATCTCCATTCCATTGCCTTTCTTAGCCATTCTTCGATCCAAAATTGTCAATGGTTCCACAAGAAAGACTCCACTTGAATCACATGGTGGTAATGTTCCACTAGTTTGATCAGGATTGGGATGTTTACATTTCCTTAGCTGAGACACATGAAACACATTATGTATTTGGGAAGTACTAGGAAGATCCAGCTTATAAGCAACTTCTCCAATCCTTTGTATGACTTTGAATGGACCAAAAAACTTAGGTGAGAACTTGTTTTGTTTCCCTTGCCTCAAAGAAACTTGTCTGTGGTTGTAGCTTCAAAAAGACCCAATCACCACAATCAAATTTACTGTCAGTTCTTCCCTTATCAGCATGAGATTTCATTCTACTTTGAGCCCTGCTGATATGAAATGACAAAGTGTCTACAGCTGCCTCCCTTTCACTTAAGGTCTTATCTACCAAATCCACTTTGCTTTCCCCTCCTACATATGGAATATGAACTGGTGGTGGTTTCCCATATACCGCTTCATAGGGAGTGGTGTGAATGGAAGTATGAAAGTTAGTATTGTCCCACCATTCTGCTAAAGACAACCATTTCATCCATTGCTTTGGTTGTTCCCCTGACATACACCTAAGGTAGCATTCCAAACACCTATTAATCACCTCAGTTTGACCATCAGATTAGGGGTGGTATGCAGTAGACATATTCAATTGGACTTGCAGCAGCTTGAATAGTTCTGTGGAAAACTAGAAGGGGGGTTGAATAGTTTACCGCTTTTTAATTTATGGTTTTAAATTGTTTGTAAAACAATTCAATAATTCGAACTTATGTAAATCAACACTTGCACAAAATAAAACAAAACACTTATCTAAAAAATTAATAAATAGTATCAGAAGAATACATGCCAGCAAGAGGATAAGAGTAAGAACAATCAAACCACAACGCGAGGATTTATAGTGGTTCGGTAACGAAGCACCTCTTCGCCCTACTCCACTCCCTGAGCACCTAACTCGAGAGTTTTCTTCACTATGTCAACAAGCTTCCTTATGGCGGAGAAAACCGTACACAACGTTGCTTACACCGATTTACGACACAAAGCTAAATGTTGAGTTATAATCTTAGCTAGAACCAATCTATCACAATACGACTTCACTACTTGTTCACGACTTCACAAAGCCATGACTTTTAGTCCTACTTTGCATAGTCGACTATATTCACTATCTAAGTCTTTTTCTTCTAATGATGATTGGTCATTACTAAAGTATTCGGTTTCGGAAAGTACCTCATTCGATGCTTTAGCCATAAGACATTTTTCATCATTTGTCTTCTTCTCTTCATCTTTGTCGCTATCACTCAAACATCCTCCAACAAAAGCTCTTTGATTATAGATTCTTGACGCTTTTGGACATTTACCAATGAGATGATTTGGATCACCGTATTTAAAACATTTCCTTTCACTTTTGCCATTTTTGTCATCCTTATATTTTTGGAATGGCTTTATTTCATCGTGTGGTTGTCGTACAAACCTACCTCGTCTTTTGAAAAATTTCTTGAAGTTTCTCTTAGCGTCATTGGCATATTCTTCGACTTCACTATCGGAACTTTAGGCAATATTCATCACTAATTTCCTTTCTAGCCTTCACGCAATAAACCATTTTTGTTCTCTTTTGCTTTTTGACCGTCTCAAAATCTCTCTTTTATTAATGTCTATCAAGAACTGTTCAAATTTCCAATAAGTTCATCAAGTGGTAGAGTTGTTAGATTATTTTATTCTTCAATAGCCGTAACTTGTGCGCGCCATTTAGGATGAAGATCCCTAAGAAATTTCCTAACACAAATCTTGCTAGAAAAATTTCATCAAGTGCTTTTAAGCTGGTAATAATAGTGTTAAATTTAGCAAAGGGCATTAACTAATTGATACCACTTCAGAATCGTGAATTGTTCATATTGTTGAACATAGAAGATCATTTTGTTAGCTTTGACTTGAATTATTACCTTGCATGAGTGATTAATAAATTTCCTAAATTTTCTTTTGGCAGGTTGACACATAAAAATACTTTCGAATTCTTTACAAGGCAAAGCCCATTATAAAATTACTATTTTAAGCTCAATATATTTATGCAATTTTTCTTTTAAAGATCATCGTTTTGTTATGAAAAAGATAACAACATCCAGATCGTTTTTATTAGATTCGGGATATATAGAATAGAAGGAAATATCAACATCTGTAACAACATGCCAAAGGATCAGAGATCTATTTGATTTCACATAAGTTATCGAAATATATTTTTTCCAATAAATAAATCCATCACTTGTCAAATAGTGAGGTCTTTTGCATAGATTTGCACATCTAAATATTTTACCGATACCAAAAATTGATCAAGTTTTAAAAAAAATACAATTTATTTAAAAAACTTATTTAACGTGACTACTTATACCAATTGTGGAAAACTAGAAGGGTGGGTTTAATAGTTTACCGCTTTATAATTTAAAGTTGTATAAATTGGTTATGTCCAAATCTAGATTCGACTTTATGTGAATTCAACACTTACACAATATAAACAATACACTTATCTAAACATTAATAATGAATAGAATGAGAAAATAATGTAAAGACAAGATATACTAGTAAGAACAATCAAAACACAACGCGAGATTTTTATAGTGGTTCGGTAACGAAGCACCTCTTCGCCCTACTCCATCCCCGAGCACCTAACTCGAGAGTTTTCTTCACTATGTCAACAAGCTCCTTTATGGCGGAGAAAACCATACACAACGTTGCTTACACCGATTTACGACACAAAGCTAAATGCCGAGTTCTAGATCTTTAGCTAGAACCAATTCTATCACAACACACTTTGTCACAACTTGTTCACGACTTCACAACGTTCATGACTTTTCGCAACTCAAGACTTCTTCACAACTCAAGACTTTAATCACCACAACTACATATATCACAAACTAACTAACACTACTTGGTAAGATCACCAACGCTCTAAATATACTGTACAAAGATCCGACCAAGATCTACTACTACACACAAATAACAAGATCTATAATTGATTTAGCAAATATTGAAATGAATGCAACAAGAGTACATATACACACTAATGGTGTAATACTCTTCAATTGATGATAGAAGTATTCTTTCTCTGCACTTTAGAATTAAGCTTGGATCACTAGTAAACAAAACTTATGATAAATGATCACAGGATTTTAGAGGGGAAAACGTGGGCTGTTTTAAGCAGAAGAGAATGAGTAGCAAAAGGTTGAGAAAATATTAGGGAAAAGTCCAGAATTATATGCACGGGGGGAACAAACTGGGGGGAGCGCTACCTAGGGGCGGTCCCCTTAAAATTACAGGGGTCCGCCAAGACTAGGGCCTCTCCCAGTTTGTCTTTTTGTAAGTGGGGAATATCAGGAACTTTTCTAGCCATGTTTAGGTCCGAAAGTTTGTAATTTCAAAAATGTTAATTTTGAATAAGAACATTTCATTTTAATGTAGAAAATAGTTTTTGTAATGTTTATAAAATGTTTACAACATTTTATAAAGGTGAGGTGAATAAAAATTTCTTTTTATCATAAAATACATTAATCATTTATTATTCATACCATTAAAGTGATATAATTTTTGTTCGAAATAAAAATTTACAACATAATAACTTGTTTACTGTTTTAATTTTATATTGGAACGTTTTTATATTTTGTGATTTATCAAAACATAAAGAGTGAAAAATACTAGTAATTTTTTAGTGCATTAATATTTTAAAATCTTACAATCTCACCAATTTATGATTACAAAATTTAAACTCATTAAATGTAAAATTATTTTTAAACAAGTATTTAGTGAGTTTTTATGTCATTTCTCTCCCTTTTTGTTGAATCAAAAAGGCATCGTCAAGAATTGCTAGTAAAATAGACAGAATAAATGCTCCCCCTTGATGTGTGCTCCCCCTCGTTCGAGGGCACCAAGGAATCGAGATATGGTAACTTTGCTACAAAAAAAATTAGAAGCACAAGACAAATATATTCTAACATGTAGCAAGTTAGAAGGAAAAATATAGCAACATTTTGTATTATAATTTGCCATAAAATCAATTAATCAATAATTAAGAAAAAAGATCATTCATTGATTAAAGAGATTGTGTGTAATACACACTCATGCATATATCAAATAATATGCTTAGAAGCATATCGAAACATAAATTAAACTAGAAAAGATCCTAAGTTGCCATATAAAAACTTTAGACTTGCTTGCAAAAAAAAAATTTGGACGATTATTTGAAAGCAAGAAAAGTAGGCATAAGATGTGATTAGTTGGTTGTTGATGGAGAGTTTAGAGCGGAGGTGGTTGTTGTAGGGTAGTCACGTTGGACTTGAGGTGGAGGTTGTGGCCTAGTAAGGAGATATTCAATCTTTTTGGGTAAATCGGCAACAAGGACAATAGCCAACATGGGTGTCAACTTGTTGTAAATTGATGGTGTGAGGAAGGTTTAGTGAGTAAGGTGATGAGGGTGATATGTTTTGTTATGCAAGATGCATGGCTAGAAGACTTGATAAGTCTAATGTTGATTAAATTCATCAACAAGTCTTTCCCCTACTATGGAGATGGAGATGGGGTAAATTGGTTACACCTGAGTATGAGTATGAACATGCTAGCAACATGTGGATTGGATTGTGTGAGGGATGTGGATTAAAACTTGAGGTAATATGGGTAGTATCATCATCATTTATGACACAAATGTCGACTAAATGGAAATTAGTTATGGTTTGCATGAGTAGAAGTAAAAAGGATATGGATCTCTAAAGATGAATCATAGAGATTAGAGTGTGATTTTGGATATTGGTGTAGTGATTAACATTGTATCGCACATGAATGTGTGCGCCAGTGTTCAATATTCTTTCTCCAAAAAAGGTCTTACACTTATCTTGCAACTCTTGAAGATTTGGATTAGGGTTGATTATGAGTATTTCATTAGTAAAGCAAGATCAGTAGTGATGATGGTGAAGTATGAGAAAGAAATTTATAATTGGAGAAAATGTCAATTTAGGGTTGGATTGTAACATGGTTAAAATAACAAGTCCAAGAGAGTGTTTAGGAATAATAGGAACAGTAGGTGTGGCTAGGTAGAAGAAGGGGAAAGAAATAGTGAAAAAAAAAAAAAATAAAATTCCCTCCTGTGAATCAAGGTGGTCCCCCTATAAATAGGGTGGTTGGTCCCCTTAAATAATAAGGGGTCGCCTTTTATGAATAATGGGGCCCACTCCATCTAAAAAATTTCAGACGACCAAAAAATGGGGTTTTGTTCAGAAAAATAAAGAAGGTCTTGTTTTGAAAAGCAATTTTGAAAGCAAGTCCAACTATTCTTGACAATACCAATAAGTAAGTAATCATGCAAAAACATAGTTTTGAAAAAGTATAAATTATAACTATTCACATAATGTTTGGCAAACAACATGTTGTAAAAATACTAAGACCTAAGATGAGCAACACAAAAGAAATTTCTACAAGTTTAATTATGATTTTTGTAAAATTATAGGAATTTACTAATTGACTGGCAAAGGCTAGTTTTAATAACTAAAAACCAAATCAATTTTCATAAAGCAAGTAGCAATCAATTATCTATATTTTGTATTGAGTACATCCAAGAAAGTGCAATTAAAGGAACATATCAATATGAAACCACTATATAGGTGTAGATTTAATAGAAAGATATGTTAATGTGAAAATAGGTTTCCAATACATCAAATGAGATTATGTTGAAATCATAGTGTGTGCCTAAATGCAAACAAATGTGGGAGTAAGAATTATTTCGGACTCTAATAAACGTAAAAACTAAGAAATAGTTCAAGTACTCATTGATTCAATCAAGAGTGTCGAAATGAATTTAGAATATATACTTTGACAACAATTTTTAGAGGTCTTTATTCATATAAAAAATTGTTTTTAGCATATCATCAACATTTAAAAAAAGATTTTCATGTACTCCAATTTGTGAGAAGGGATTATAGATAAAATAGATTGGGCGAGAGGGGAGAGAAGCCCGGGAATTAAAAAACTATAGGGAATGTAAATGATTTAAGTGAGATAGGATATCGACTGCGACCCTTCGGCCATATTTATCACAATAGTATTGTTGTCGATTGACTTGTTAGTGATTCCCCTAGCGTATTTTGGATAATTGGATGATTTGATTTTTGATTTGAGGGTTTGGTGAAGAATTTTTATGGTGGTTTTTGGTGCATAATAAATCAACCATTGTGGAGTTCTTGAAGTATGATCCTTCCTTTTCATTTCGTGCTCATCCGGCATAAATTTTGGTAAAAAAAATGGAAAAATGAAGAAAGAATAAAGACGAAAGCGAAGAGCTTACAAATGGTACAAGACGAAAGATGTTGCATACAACGAACTTCATATCCACGAGTAATGTAGCTATTCTCGGAGTATTGTTTAATGTTTCATAGAACAATCACACGACGAGGTATGAGGTTATCTTAAAGGTTAGTAGCGGAAAAGGAGGGACGGAAATATAACCATCTATTAATAATAGAAGCATGATTAAAGTTTTTGTGAAACAGTTTTGACATAAATAAAGAATGACATTTTTAAATTGCATTTCACCAATTAAAGATACTTAAAATATTACGGATGAAATAATTAAGTTTTGTCAAGATATATCGAAATATATTAAATAGTAATCAATGACATTAAATATATAATGACACGTATACTAACTTTGGTAAGAATAGTGATTAGTTTATTATCCAAAGATCCTGGGCAGTTTTGATCCTCATGGTGATAAAACATCATGACATTCCTAAGGGGATGAAAAGACTAACGAAAGTGAAAGTACTTAGTCTTAGGATGTGTATATAAGAGAAGCTACGAATCACTTATGTAGAAACTTGTAAGATCTTTGTCACACGACGGTTGATGTTAGCTTTTAGCTTTTGGAAAAGCGTTTTAACATAAGATGTAAAAAGCTTTAATTATATGAATTTTTCGAATATGACCTTTAACGTTTGCGATTGAATGTTATAGTTACTGAATATTTTCGTGATGAAAAATATTTAATTGTCAAACCAACATTTAAGGAGTAATAGATTTGAATCCTAACTTTCCTTGATGAAAGTGAATAAATCATTTGGAAGTGAGCGAGAACAGAGAGTTGAAGTGTGTAATGGTATAAAAATCCGACAGCATGGGCGTTTGGAATTTTTGGATAGGCGGTCCCCTTACATTATTTAAGGGGCCCACTATTATTACAAAGTCTCCCCTTAAAATTAAGGGGCCGCCACCTGAACAACAAATTTGTTTTTTTGAAATATTGGCAGAATTAATTTAAAGTATCTACTATTAGAAAATATATATTATTAGTCGAGATAGTATAAACTAATCATTGTGTTTCAATGATAGGTATGAATATTGACATTGTTAAATTAACTTTTCTTTAAATAAAAATTTCTTAGAATATTGCGGATGAGATAATTATAAGAGCGTCAATAGGAGAGAGACTTAGTGACAAGACTTCTTGCTGAAGAGGAAAAATTATTTTCTTCGTGATGAAAAAATTAATTGACTTGATTTGCAGTGAGACGAGAGTAGATAACGAAGATAATGAAAATGAACCACACAGAATGATGATGGAAATATCGACAAGACGATTCGATAGACTTTAATGATGATAGACACGTAGCCGAAGACGAACATCCGATGTCGAAGGGGAGTTAGTTTCATCCATAAGTTTCGATGATCTTCGCAGACAAAGCCTACATCTATGTTTTAAATGATAACCACAAGCTCACTCTTCTCATCTACGTGAGTTCCGCTTACTGGTCGTAAAATATTTCCATTTCATAAAAGTATTTTATTGAAAGACTATGAGAAATAATAGTTCATATTGAAGCTAGTTCATTAAATCTAGAAGCCAAACACATGAAATATTCTAGTAACTATAAATATATGTCTAAGACCAAAATTATCCTAATATAATCATGGCGTGCACATAAAGAATCTCAAATGACTATATTCTACGAGATTGGAAAGTAAGACTAACCTTAGACTTGTAAATGAGTTCTTCAATGTCTTCAAGTAGAAAGCTTTAAGGATATTGATGTCATGGGAAATACTATCATGAACTCTTCAATCCAATTTATCGGAAGACAAGAAATGATTAGTAGAAGTCGAAAATTCAAAGGTTGAGACACTACCATTGTGTTCCCAAACGATTCATGTATCCGAAAATTATTAGTTTCCACAAATAAATTATCATTTGATTCCGACACATGCATGGTGAACATCTTTCACATTGAGTGAAGCTTGGTTAATGTGGATGAATCACATTGAGTGATAAGTGTTTAGTGTGAATTTTGTATATCTTGGTCTCTTCTAGGTTGAGGTGTTTTAGACCGAGGATAAGGACTATTAGTTCTTCTCGGAGGAGGAGTTTTAGACCTCATTTTGGGTTTAATAAATCTAACTTCGGGTTTTGAAGAAGGTTTATAAAAACGTTTTACCTCGTCATCACTCGCAATCGAAATTTTAGTATTGTTAATAAGTATGAATTTTTGTTTTGAAAATGAGTTTGAGTTCTACCAATTTTTTCTATCATACGATTCTCTTATCTTTTACAAATTTACTTGTATGGTTTTCACTAGAAGAAATCCTTTGGAGTAAAATTAAATCCATAGACCGTTTATCTACGAGGGTTAATTGAGAACTTATTATTTTCATAAGAGAGTGATACTATTATCAAATTTGATTTAGCCTAGAATTTCTTCGCTTAAGTATTTTTCATTTTTACACCTAAGGTCTTGGCATATTTTTGCATCATCCACTAACTTTCTTATCCCTTTTCAAATCTAGATATTTATCTTTTAGTTTTAGTACTTCATTTTCTAATTCAATTGCAAGCTTGTTTTAGACTTTTTAATTTTACCATGACTTAGTCCAACTTTGGCATAGTCGACTAAATTCACCTATCTAAGTTCTTTTTTGACTATGATGATTGGTCAATTACTAAAGTATCGGTTTCGGAAAAGAACCTGCAAAATTGTCTTTTAGCCCATAAGACACTTATTTATCATTTGTCTTCTGCTCTTCATCTTCGTCGCTATCACTCCAACATCCTCCAACAAAAGCTCTTTGATTATAGATTCTTGACGCTTTTAGACATTCACCAATGAGATGATTTGGATCACCGCATTTAAAACATTTCCTTTCGCTTTTGCCATTTTTGTCATCCTTATATTTTTGGAATGGATTAAATTACAACGTGTGGTTGTCGTACAAACCTACCTCGTCTTTTGAAAAATTTCTTGAAGTTTCTTACGGCCATGGCGTATTCTTCGTCTTCACTATCGGAACTTATTCCTTTCTAGCCTTCAACGCAATAGATCTATTTTGTTCTCTTTTGCTTTTGACCGTCTCTGGAATCTTTCTGTATTTATTTCCTTCAATAAACATTCAAAGTTTCCAATGAGTTCCATCAAGTGGTTTGAGTTGTTAGATTCTTTTATTCTCAATAGCCGCAACTTTTGCGTCGCCATTATAGTATGAATATGCCCTAAGAAATTTTCTAACACAATTCTTGCTAGAAAAACTTTCATCAAGTGCTTATTCGCTAGTAATAATAGTAGTTTAAATTTAGTAAAACATTATCTATTGAATCCCTCTCCGAATGCGTGAATTTTCATATTGTTGAACAATAAGATCTATTTTTTTATCTTTGACTTGACGATTACCTTGATGTGTGATTAATAAAGTATCCCTAATTTCTTTTGCTGTTTGACACATAAAAATTCTTTCGTATTCTTTACGTGGCAAAGCATTATAAATTACCATTTTAGCTTTATTATTTTTTGCAAGTTTCTTTTTAAGATCATCGTTTTGTTTATGAAAAGGTACAACTTCATCCTTTTTAGTTTCGGGATTATTTTGAATAGGAGAAAACCACCATCGTAATAACAACCAAAGGTCTAGATCTTTAATTCACATAAGTTTCGAAATAATTTTCCAATAAATAATTCCTAACATACAAATAGTGGTTGATCATTTCATAGATTGCCCTTTAAAATATTTTTCCGATTTCATAGATTGATTCAAGTTTTAAAATACAATTTATTTTAAAAATCTTATTTAACGTGGCTCTGATACCAATTGTGGAAAACTTGAAGGGAGGTTGAATAGTTTACCGCTTTTTAATTTATGGTTTTAAATTGATTGTAAAAATTATAGATTCGACTTTATGTGAATTCAACACTTGCACAATATAAACAATACACTTATCTAAACAATTAAATAAGAAAAGATGATAAAATAATTGGTAAGACAAATAGAAAAGATTAAGAATCAATCAAACCACAACGCGAGGATTTATAGTGGTTCGGTAACGAAGCACCTCTTCGCCCTACTCCACTCCCCGAGCACCTAACTCGAGAGTTTTCTTCACTATGTCAACAAGCTTCCTTATGGCGGAGAAAACCGTACACAACGTTGCTTACACCGATTTACGACACAAAGCTAAATGTCGAGTTCTAATCTTAGCTAGAACCAATCTATCACAACACGACTTCACTACTTGTTCACGACTTTTACAACTCAACGACTTCTTCAAACTTCAAGACTATCATCACACTTCAAGACTTCTTTACAACTTCAAGACTTCACTTCACCACACTACTTATATCACAACTATCTAACACTACTTGGTAAGATCACCACGATCTAACTATACTTACAAAGATCGCCAAGATCTAGCTACTACACACAAATACAAGATATACAATTGATTTACAAATATATGATATGATGCAACAAGTTGCAAATACCACTAAGTGTAATATCTCTTCACTTGATTAAAGAAGTATTCTTCTCATGTCTACATGAGGGATTAACTTGTATCACTTGCGAAACAAAGCTTTATGAAATGGATTCAAAGGAATAGCTTTTAGAGAGTATTTGTGGGCTGTTTTGATTCAGAAATAATGGTGCAAAAGATGAAACATTGAAGGGAAAATTCCAGTATTTAAATGACAAATAAGGAGCTCTTACCTAGGGGCGATCCCCTAAAATAGGTGGGCGCTCCCCCTTAAAAATTAGGGGGCCCCCGTGTATTTAAGGGCCGGCCCTAGACTAGGGCCACCCATTTGTGTTTTGTGTAGGGGAATTTTCTGGAACTTTACTAGCCGTTTTGGTCTTAAAATTGAATTCAAATTTTATTTATAATAAAATAATGTCTTTTAATTGTAAAAATGTTTTGTAATGTTTAACAACATTTTATAAAAGTGAGATTGAATAAAATTTTCCTATAGATCATAAAATACAATAAGCCTTTACTTATTCATACCTTTAAAGTGATATAATTGTTCGTAAATAAAATTTACTACTAATTTACTTTTACGTTTAATTTTAACAATGAACGTTTTTATATTTTGTGATTATCAAAACATAAAGATGTGAAAAATATTTGTAATATTTTTAGGCATTATATTTTATCAATAAGTTCCTTCCAAAATGAGCTTACAAAAACCTTGTCTCTATATGACACAATGTTTTCAGGTAGTCCATGAAGTTTGTAGATATTATCCAAAAACAATTGAGCCACTTGGGATGCAGTATAAGGATGGGAGAGGGCCATGAAATGGGAATACTTGCTTAGTCTGTCCACCACTACCAATATAACATCCTTACCCCGTGACTTAGGCAACCCTTCAATGATATCCATAGAGATACTAGTCCATATGCTAGTAGGAATGGGTAAAGGTTGTAGGAGGCCTGGGTAGGCTTCCAAATTAGGTTTGTACCTTTGACAAATTTCACAATCCCTCACAAATTGCTTAACTTCTTTCCTCATTTTCTTCCAATAAAACATAGAGCACAACTTGTGGGTAGTGACCTTGACTCCTGAATGACCTCCAACTGACCCTCTATGTACTTGTTGTAACAGCTCCTTTCTCAAAACTTCATCATTTCCCACCATTAGCTTCCCTTTTCTCCTCAGTTGTTGATTATGCCAAGTATAATGACCTTGTTGATTAGAAGATGATTGTAGCTTAGAAATCAGTGCCTGCATAGCTTGATCCTGTACCACAACAACTATGCTACAATCAATAAATACTTTAGATGATGGAAGAGCTACCAATTATATTCAGAAGCTCAGCAGGATTCTGCATTCATGAAAGTGCATAAGTAGTTACTTTATCCACATCCTTTTTTGTACATAGTAGCAAAAGTCAAACCCATAATCTTTGGTAACCATTTCAACATGTGTAGGGGTGGACATTCTTTGATCCAACCAAATACTTAAGGCAATATGATATGATCTTGATTTTGAAATGTCTATCAGCAATAGCCCCTCCAGTTCCCTCCAAGGCCACCACTATTGCCAAAAATTCCTTTTCATAAGTAGGCATAAGTTGGTGTTTGGCAGATAGAGTTTTACTTAAGAAAGCTATTGGGTGACCCTCTTGAAGTAAAACTGCTCCAATTCCTCCTCCTTAAGCATCTGTCTCAATTGTGAATTCTTTAGTAAAATCAAGCAATTTCAAAACTGAAGCACTAATCATGGCTTGTTTCAAATATTCAAATGCTGATTGAGCTGCACTATTCCATTCATAAGCCTCTTTTTTCAATAACTGTGTCAATGATCTGCTGATCATAGCAAATCCTTTGATAAACCTTCTATAATAATCAGTTAAACCCAAAAATCCCCTGAGTTGCTTAAGACTAACTGGCACAGGACAATTTGCCATGGCTTCTATCTTAGCAGGATCTGTTGCCACACCTTGTGCAGATATCACATGCCCCAAATACTCTACTTGAATAGTCCCAAACACACACTTACTAAGTTTGGCAAACAACTTGTGGGTTCTCATAGTCTCAAGTATAATTTGCAAATGTCTAATATGTTCTTCCAAACACTGGCTATAAATGAGTATATCATCAAAAAACACCAATGTAAACTTTCCGAGGTAGGGCTTGAATACCTCATTCATTAGTGACTGGAATGTGGAAGGAGCATTTGTTAGACCAAATGGCATGACTAGAAACTCATAATGGCCCTCATGAGTCCTAAAAGTAGTCTTAGCTACATCTGCCTCATTCATTCTGATTTGATGGTAGCTTGATCTCAAATCTAACTTAGTAAAGTATTTAGATCCATGTAATTCATCAATTAGTTCTTCTATAATAGGAATGGGAAACTTGTCTTTGACAGTTTGCTTGTTCAATTGCCTGTAATCAACACACATTATCCAAGAGTTATATTTCTTTTTGACCATAACAATAGGTGAGGCAAAAGGACTATGACTTTTCTTAATAACTCCGGCTTCTAATAATTCCTTGACCATGGATTCTATAGCATCCTTTTGTGTGGGTGGGTGTTTGTATGGCCTAATATTAACTGGTAAAGCCCCCTCAACCAATGGAATTCTATGATCATGTGACCTCTGTGGTGGTAATTCAACTGGTATCCCAAACACATCTTCATAATTCTTTAATACAGCCTTAATCTGTTCATCAACTTCCATAGGCATACCTTCCAAATTAGAACATGAAATGACGTTCATTGGGTATACACTGAGAGCCATTGAATGGAATTCCCCTTGTACTACTTGTCTAGCATTCTTTTTAGACTTTTTGTCACTCATTAAAACCAAATTAGACTTGTGTGTACCTTTGAGTTGCACTTTCTTACCCTCATACTTGAATTCCATCCTTAATTCCTTAAAATTGCACTTGATATCTCCTAAAGTAGCCAACCACTAAATGCCTAACACCATCTCACAACCTCCAAAGGGTAATAACATAACATCAGTTGTGAATGTAGTGTTGTCAAACTGCCATTTGAAATTCTTACACTCAGAAGTAGTTACCAAAATTATTGCCATCTGCCACTATGACTGCTAAAGGTCCAGTTGGCCTAATTGAACATCCTAACTTCTTAGCCATGTTCTTATCCAAGAAATTATATGTGGATCCACAATCAACTAAGATATGCACCAAGTGCTTTCCCACAGTACCAATCACCCTCATTGTCTGAAAATTATTAGTTCCAATCAAAGCATTCAGAGATATTTGAGGTTGTAAATCCCGAATACCTATGGAATTCCTATTTTCTTCCAATTCATCCACACAATCCTCAAAACAATCCTCATCATCAGGTACTAAGACCAAAGAAAATAGTTGCCCTGCACACTTATGCCCTGGAGTATATTTTTTGTCACAATAAAAACATAGATTTTGGGCTCTCCTTTCTTGGTACTCTTTCTGAGTCAACTGTTTTCTTGCTGGTGCATTAACAGGAGTGTTTGCAGAGTGTTTGGATAAGACTTCCAAATTTTTGTTTGGTGCAGGCACACTCAACAAAGGTGGTTTAGAAATTACTTCCTTGACCTATACCCCACTTCCAAACCATCCCCTAGAAAATTTCATAGATGATTAAACTCTTTATCTGACAGCTTCAAGAGTAGCTTCTTGATAGTTTGTTAATTTATAAGCATCAGCCAAAGTTTTGGGTCCAAACATCCTTACCCCCATTTCAATTTCTGCTGGTAACCCACCAAGATAAAAACTAACAGCATGTTCTTCATTAATATCCACCCTACTCAACAATATATCAAAGGCATCCTGATATTCTTTAGCATTAGTTTGATACTTGATTTTCCTGATTTCACTTATTGGATCATCACACACAGTACCAAACCTCTGAAGTATACCAGACTTATACACATTCCAACTAACATTTTCACCATTTATTCTAATGAATTGCCTATGCCATAGCAGAGCAGTATCAAATAAGTGAACAGAGATGAGTGTTACCTTCCGATTTTTAGGGATTTCATCAATGGAAAAGAATTGCTCACATCTGAAAATCCACCCTTTTACATCATCCCCTAAAAACTTAGGAAACTCCACTTTTGTCATCCTTGTGAATTGTTGCTGATTTTGATTTCTACCATTACCAGTCATTCCCAAATTCATTGTTGTGATTTCTTGCAATGCCCTTGTGACTTGAGCCAAAGATTCTTCCACAGATCTTAGCCTTTCATTAACACCTCTATCTTCATTCTTACTAGTACGTGTAATAGTTCTTGTAGCAGGTGCCATTGTTCTTGTTGATTGTATGTTATGTAATGAAAATTGTTGTGTTGTTATTAGTTATCCTATACCCTTCGTTCCAATAACAATCTAACAACTTATAACCCGTTCTTGGCCAACTCAAATCAACCAAAACTGACTATTAATTCAAGAACAGAGAATTTAACCACTTTTGGGCTTTTCTTGTGATCGTGATGGATATTTGACACTTGGTCGTGTTTCTGACGGATAACAAACAATCTTGATCAATCTACCAGTGTAGTAGATTGATTCTTGTGCAATTTGACACCGGAAAACAAGAAACTCACCGGAAAAAAATGAAACCTTAACCGGAATAGTGAAAACAAAACAAGAACACTAGAGCTGCCAGGAAGGAGCTCTGATACCGCTTGATATGCACTTACAGAGATCAACTAAGATCCGAGATAAGCCAAAACTAGTTAGATCGCTCAAGAATAAGAAACAGAGCAAAATAAGCTAATTAAGATCAAGAATGGCGAGAATTCAGTTATTGAATTATAACAGAATGAATACAAGCGAGAAGAATGAATTTTACAAGTTTTGGAATGAATCTAAATGGATTACAATGACTAGTATTTAAAAACAAGATTTCCCGCCAAAATAAAGTTAGTTAAGAATCTGTTGGAATTAATCACGTGCACCTCACACGCCTGGTATAACTACCATTTGTGTGCACCTCACGTGCCAAACAGCTTTAACTAGCTTATGACTTGAAGTGTGGCTTATCATGCTCTTGTAACAAAGAGGAAGAAGCTTAAATCTGCGTAAGGATAAAAATGAATACTTGTGTTGGGATTTAATAAACTAATAAACCATATTTACTACGAGTACGTAGCGGAATGGATCTAGCTTGATATTATGAATTAACACATAAAAATTAAACAAGTAATTTTTACTAACCTTTAATCAATATAATAAATATTAATTTACCTTGATCTTGATTCTTGACACCATTAGTGATTAAATTATCATCTCTACGGTTGCTCACACAACACGTCAAACAAGTACGCAATGATGCTAGTCGTTGCTTCACGATTACCCAACAAACAAACACGTGTTCTTGTTAATAAGTTTATACGATCAAAACAAACAAACTTTAAGGAATGTTTGTTTTGTCGATAGAGTCCACAAAGGAGAAAAGTAATAACCATTAGTACATTACACGAATGATTATTACTACATGCATATCATGTATGTGTGTATGATTTCATATACATGATATATGATGCATGCAAAATTGTATACGTAGGGATACTGGCCAAAAAACATGCGTAGGGTTATTTTTTAATCTATGTGCGTCAGCTGACTTTTGGGTTGTGTGTTGGTTTCAGTAAACAAGGAGAGGTAGGATGTATATATAGTATACAAACCCTAGATAAAAACTTGTTCCTTATTCCAAGTTATTGTCTAGCAATCCCACACTTTTCAAAACCGACACTTTGACCCTTCTCCTTTTATTTAACATCTATTAATTAGTTTATAACGTCTAACGGTTAAACTAATTACCGTTAAATATATTTCGTGATAGATATTATATATTTAATAAATATAAACGAGTTACATATATTAAATACACAATAAACGTACTCTTCGTGTCTTAACGTGTGTGCCCCCAATAGGCTCACGTATTTCTAGTCGTATAACACGCGTATCCAACTACCATATTCCAACAGCTCCCACTTGGGAGTTGGAGCAGCTAATTCCATTTATACTAACAACGGAAACGTCTAGCAACACTCACATTTGTTGTTAAAACTAGAAATACCTGAGATGAAGTTTCAAGAACACTCTCAGTATAATGGTTATGTATTACTTGCCATTATCATCCCTTTGTTACAGATACCGTTAAACCATGGATATGGATCCTAACTCATTCCATATAGTTTAACTATTTAGTTTCTCGTTATAGAAGTTAATTCAGATCTAGCAAACGTAATCAAGAATCATCTTGAATTACACTTTGGGTGCGACCACATAATTATTTGATTAATTCTGGAGAGGCGCCATGGTATCATTCTAAAACACAATATCAAGTGGAGGAACAAATTCTTTTATTGAACAACAAGTGTTGAGGATGCTGCTTCACATACACTTCAAGAAGCCTTTATAACTACCATTTTCAGGATATCTTTGACTTATAATTAAAAAGTGATAACCACACATGCATAACTTGTTTGCATCTCAAGTCTAAGGATGACTTATTTAACTATTTTCGATATCTTACTTATGACAAGGCTCCAAAAGTAAATATTCAAAGGTTGGGGCGTCCAATATGCATCCCTTGTGAATAACATGTGAGTTTGGTGGGAACAATCCACAGATTCAAAATGGTAAAAATCCAAACACTCCCACAATTGTCCTTAATTTCACAATATTCCCATATTGTTTTAACCGACAATGGGACAAATTTAGTATAATAAATTAATTTCAAGATTAAACATGCAAATATAGTGATAACAATTAATAATATGTATGAATAACAATACCACGTATCTTCATTCATATCAGAAAGTAAAAATGTCTTACATTCCAATTATCATATACTAAAAACACATATATGCGTGAGACAATTAGCAAGTTGAAGTCAATGTTTCCAACTTCACACTTTTTCTATACAGACAGACCAGCTAAATAGTCATCTCATTAAACTTTCTGAATACTTGTTTCAAATTTACAAATTTGTGAATGATTTGAATGATATGATGAATGTCGTATGTATACTATTGCAAGTATCATAGTATGGAAATATGACAGTTACTTTAATGTGGTATTTGAAGTCAACAACATACTTATCTCGGACAATCATCTTTACAGTTTCTTAAAATATATAGTATTCTCATTCTTTAATGTGTATTGCAACAATACTCTTAGCTGAGCATATCTAGTTAGCAAATTTATCATAAATGATGAAATCCTACTTTAACTAAGATTGATTATTCTCTAGCATCATGTGTACTCAAGCAACACTATGCCTTATATAATTCGTAAACATTTATTTTAACAGTCATCTAAATCACTCTCAATTAGATACTGTTGTTATCAGTCATCTAAACACTCTCAATTAGATGCTGTTGTTGTTAGCTCATCTTGCTCTTGTGCAAAAGTAACAACCAGTCTCACACACAATATAATATATATACATGATGAATCCTTAGTTAAAAAACACAAGGTTTCCATCCATGTAATAAATTATCTCAAGTGAAATATATCATTTAAGACTTGCTTCAATGATGTATTGCATTGTGTTAGACTTAATTTCCGCATATGATTAAACATTTATTCCAATGTCGTTTGTTTTATTTCCTAAATTCCCAAGTGAAGTTTCATTCCAACCTCAAGGATTAACATTTATCTTAGATGGAATGATACCTTCAATATGTTACACAACATATGAATTTAAGGAAAAACATAGTGCTCCCACTTGATGTCAGGTGTACTCAGGAGTTATATTAATTTAATCAAAAATTATATTATGATTAAACTTAAGATCTCAACTGTTAGATGCATGATCTAATCCACACTTGGATTATATTATCTTTTATACTTGATAAAGACTATTTTAAACTTATAACCTTTTGATTACACACCGTTCTCGCAAAAGGTAATCATAAAAAAAGAGTTATAAAAATTAATTGTCATAAAACAAATATAGACTCATAACCCTTTTGATTACACACCGTCTTTGCAAGGTAATTATTAAGGAAAGAGTTATGATCCTTGATTCTCCATATGACAGATTCAAGGAAACCTGTATGACAATTAGTTATCTTTATATAATTAATGCGTGTAGAAAATAAAGATTTAATCGCAGTCAATC
>BQNB010101400.1:0-17082 GCA_026074375.1 Tanacetum coccineum | reverse complement strand
TTGTATATCTGTTATGGGCTGGAAATCTTTGTAATAATAACAAGTAAACAAGTAAAGCTTCGGGCTTTTGTAACACATGTGTTATTGATCTGAGAAGTAACACGCCCCGGACTCTTATGCCGCTGCGACCCAATTTGGGGGTGTTACAAAAATCCTACTCAATATCATACTCATTTTCTCTGGAGTCTAAAAAAACCCATCTCCTTCGATTCTAACTCCAAAATATAATTAAATCTTTCTATACTGATGAGTTGATTTCAGTTATGATTAAATCTTGTATCCAAAACCACCTACGAATATTGTAAGTTTTTATATTTATAATTTATATTTTGGTTTAATATGTGTACATCAAATGTTTTTATTTTATGTTTTGTTTTGATATGAATAAACATGGAGTTTTGATATGCTTTTATGTTCGATCTTGAAATCCTATTTTGGCTTTCGATCTATTAAAAT
The DNA here is from genome assembly GCA_026074375.1 of Tanacetum coccineum. Classification (NCBI taxonomy): domain Eukaryota; kingdom Viridiplantae; phylum Streptophyta; class Magnoliopsida; order Asterales; family Asteraceae; genus Tanacetum; species Tanacetum coccineum. Next base: position 16,626 of record BQNB010101400.1, on the reverse strand, counting down.
GAAACATAGGCTTGGATCTGCAAAAGAGATAGATTTGAGAAACCAAAACTTTTTTTGATTCTAACCAAAAGGCATACGTCTAAAATATTATTGTTGGTGATGACATGAACATTCTAATTGCTATAGCCTTGTATCTATCCATTTAAGCTTTCAAGATGAGGTCAGATATCTTTAAAGAAATACTATTTTATTTATTTATGCAAATATAGGATTAATAAAACCTCATATCAATTCATGACGTCAACAATTTGTTTTGACAAGGTGTTGTTTTTGTGTTCTTTGGTTTTTTTATATTTGTTGGTTATGTGAGAAGTCTTTTTCATTTAGTTATATTTGATTTTAATGGGATTTATTTTACAAAATTGTTATTCATTGAATGTGTATGATTTTGTTTTGACAAGGTGTTGTTTTTGTGTTCTTTGGTTTTTTTATATCTAATGTCCCCAAATACATTGTCGATGTAAGGTTAATATTCTCTTCACTACTTGTATTGCCAATGTCTATTTGAACTCAACACCTCTTCGTCTAGTTTTAGAACTTATTTGGTTAAAGTGATTTTTTTGTGACTAATATTGAATCGAACCTTTGGCCTTTTCAACACCGTTTAATACCAAAAGCACCTTTAGTTTACAGTAAAAAAATATTAAAATTACATTAACCATGATAAGATAAGATTGGATGAGATACGTATCATACATGATATTGTGAATCGGAAGTATCCAGATGTGCGTTTACAATCCTTCTGGTGTTTGTAATTGTAATTTTTAAATATATTGTTAAATAATTGGTTATTTGCAATTGTACTAAACCCATAGGATCAGAATAACTTACTATTGTAAATTTTATAATTTTGTAAGCATTAAGCACACTAGTTTGATATGATATAATTTGATATAACTAGTGCTATTTTTGTTTTTATATTTGTTTCAATGGAATGACTCAATCATTGGAAATACATCGTGTGATGAAGATGATCAACAAATGCACTTGTGTTTTTAGAAGTTGTGCATATATGTTATCGAAAGACGGACACATGTAATCTAATGAATTTGATGAGAAAGTGCAGCGTGCACATATGTTTATGCAGGGGTACACATATGTTTTAAAGAATTTGGAGAGAAAGTGAAGCGTGCACGTATGTTTTTGACAAAAGTGCACACATGTTTTTGAAGAACGTGGATAATATATTTAACAAGTTGCATTTGTATTTATAATAAATTTCATTTGATATAAAATTTTGCTTAGATATTGATGTTTTTGGTTTCTTATTAGTTTAGAGGTTACATATATATGTTTATGTGTTTGTTATAAATTTCGAAGATTAAAGAATCTACATTAGAAACATATGTGCAATATCATTTTAAGCAAAAAAATGTACGGTTGAAACATACGAAATTTACAATATTAAAAAAACATATATGCACGACTTAAAAAAACATATATGCACTCGTTTTTTTAAAACATATATACTGAAAAATATATAAAATAAAAAATATTTTTTTTTAATTCTGAAAATTAAGGTGTTTTGAAAAACGTTTTTTTAATTAAAAAAACAAAATGTGTTTTGACTATTATACCCTTTTGATTTACATAAAAAGAAATTAATAATACTAAATCCTAATTGGTTTAAAGTGGTTCTATATATATATATATATAAATATATATTGGGCTCGTTTTGTTCGCAATTCGAAGATCTTTCCACGGGTATTTTTGATCTGAATGAATCGGTAGATATGTGTTATATATTTGATTGATAAATAAAGTTAATTATATAAAAAAGTCGTAAATAGTAAAAAGTTGAGGGTACGTTTTGTAATTTTTTTTCTATTGATATTAAACTTCAACATTTTTTATAAAATCGTACGTATGTCAGAAGCATTGCAATATTGGGCTCATTTTGTTCGCAATTCGAATATCTTTTCGCCGGTATTTTTTGATCTGAATGAATCGGTAGATATGTGTTATATATTTGATAAATAAAGTTTATTATATAAAAAAAGTCGTAAATAATTAAAAGTTGAGGGTATGTTTTGTAAAAATAAAATTTATCTTGGGCCGGCAAGTTTGTTATTTTTTCCTATTGTGGGGCGTCGTTTTCGGCCCAATGCCGAAACGACATCGGATTTGAGCTCCTATAGTATATATATTAATGGAACGACACGTAACATTGACGAGGTAGATTAAATTTATGAGTGTTGCTATATCCACAAAATTTATACAAACAAACATCCACAAATATGATTTGGCTATGCATGATTGGTGGAATAAAAAAGAAGAAAGAGAAATTGTAACAAAAGCCACCAATCACATATAACCAACTCATATTTGTGGATATTTGTTTGTATAAATTTTGTGGATGTAGCAAAACTCTAAATTTATTAAGCTAAAAAAAGATTTTTTTTATTTTGCTAATCTATGCACACTAGGTAGAGGTTAAGATGCATTTAATAAATTAAAAAAATTCTTTTTTAAATAGATTATACTACTTATACAATTATTAGGATACCGGGTGCAAGCATTTAATGCGACCCGTCCGATTGACCCGACCCGTGCATTAATTGTCTACCCGATCCGTTGTCTTTCGTTTTTACATACATGTATTGTGGTACGTATTTCGTTCGCCTTTTCTCTTTCACATTAACAAAACACACACACACACAAACCAAACGGTGGGTGTCAATGTATTTGGTGTGTTTTTCATTTACGTACCTAAATCTAAAAATCTAATCTGACTGCATGTAAAGTTATTGTTAGATTTGGGGTTTCATCATGGGTTTTTTTTTTCGAGCTATCCACTATCTTTTTGCCTCATATCAAGAGTGGTGCCTTTTTTTATGAGTTTTGATGGTATTAAGATGTGGAAGATTAAGGCTAATCAAAATCCCGAAACATGAAGAAAGGTACATATATGCTTTTTTAATCTTATTTCTTTCAAGTTTAGCAATTATTATGACTTATACATATGAAAAAAATTGAATTTTGAAATTAGGTTTTGTCATAAATTAGGGTTTTTGTTAATTTTGTTTTTTTAATTAATTTTAGGGGTTTTTATAAACTTTGGCTTTGCTTAATTGAGCTTATGGCTTATTTATATGGCATGATTTGAAGATGTTTGGATTAGCTTATTTTCCAGCTTATGAGCTTATAATGTTCATATGATTTGTTTTTGTCTTATTTGACATGATTGTTTTATGGTTTTTAACTTTTTTATGAGAATAAATGTGCTTTAAGAGAGATGGAGATACAATGTGGGAAATACTTGTGAATGGCTATTGTTATATTTGTAGCCATGTAACTATGGCGGGGCAAATTATTATATTTGCAAGCATGTGCTGCATTTTATAGATGATTTTCTAATTTAGGAGTGTTTGGTGTGCATTTATTATACACTATAATTAAATATGAAGAACGTTGCCCCGAGGCATCAATAAGTGCATTTATGCCTATGTTGGGTACCCGACCCGGTTTGAATTTCCTTTCTTTATTTGTTTCCATGTGTAGACTATACGTGTCTCCCAACCGAATCTCTCTCTAATATACGTGTCTTCCATCCTCTTTCACTCCCTCTCCTAATCCACTCTCTCTCTCTCTCTAGAAATAATAGATCTCACCGATCTTAGGGTTTGTTGTTGGCGTTTGTTGCTGCAATTACATACGAGCCAAGGGAGTTTTCTTGGTGGTGGTGTCTATTTTGTAAGTTTATAAACATTAATTTTGATGTTATCATTTTTATGCACTAGAAGTTAGGGGTTTTTATCAACTTATTGCAATATATACTACTGGTGATTGTGATATTTTAGGAGGGTCTTGGATTGTTATATCCTTCTGTGCTTTATAGTCATCTAATTTAATTGCTAAGTAATACCCCTTTTTATACATGGTATGTGTTTAATTACACATACCTTTTACCTTTAAAACAAGCTAAAATAACCAAAAAACAGACTTAAAATGCCAAAAATATGCTTGTTTTGCTAATTGTGTTGTGTAGGAACGGATATCGAAGAAAAGGATGAAAAATGAAGCCAAAACGACAAAACCAGACACGGAATAGAAAAGACAAAGTCAAGACAAAGCCCGAGTGTGAAAAAGTCAACCAAAGTCAACCCCGACAAATCCAAAAGTCAAAAAGTGAAGAAAAATAAGTTTAGGGACCAAAATTGCCAAGTCCCTAACTTATTTAATGAAGGAAAAAGAAGAAAATACTCACAAGGGCCAAAAATGCCAATTGCCCAAAGTATTAACCACAAGGGCCAAGTCTGCCAACCCTCCAAAGATATAACTCACAAGGACCTTGGGTGAAATAACCATATAACTTTCAGGGGTATTTTCTGCCAAAGTCCCCAAACTATCATTAAAACACAGGTGATGCTTTAACAAAGGTTTTAATAGATTATAATAAAAAAAAAAAATTGGTATCAGGTGGGTAACAGTTAGTTATTGTACATCTGTTTGCAATCGATGATGATATAGACTTATGTATTAGTTTGCCGTCTTTAACAAAAAAATACATTTTTATGGCTGGATGGACATAAGCATTTTTGATATCATCGTTTTTACATTCTGATGTTTGCACCAAAAAGAATAATGGTCATCAAAAATTTCATTATTATAATCGTGAATGGCATATTTTTTATTTGTATAAATGAATGATTTAGGACACGTCCAACCTGAGTGTCACCTGTTTTCTTTGTAGTTAACCTGTTTAATTGGATACATAAAACAATTTTAGATTCATTTTTATTCTATTTTTTTTTTTTTTTTTTTTTATGCATTTTTCTCGCAGTCTACCATCAAATTGACTAACAAAAGTAAGGTACATAGAGTTTTGCATTTTTTCGTTAGTGATAGGTGGGACTCATGTTGTTATCAAAGTGAACTTTTGTATGCAGCTTTAGTGATAGGCGGGACACGAATATATTTGGTGCTTTAGGTATTTCAAGGGCCGCTTGGAACTGCTGCAAGACAGCTAATATTAGAGGTATCTTGGACATTTGGTGGTGTTTTGGGGGCTGCTGAAAAACTGCAACTTTTAGGAGCGTTTTCAGAAAAAATTTGTATAGATTTTGGTTTGTAATATATGCAAAATTTATTTAGGTATAGACGTTCAGTTGGTGTTGGTAAATCGATTTTTCTTTGTTAAGAAAGTGGACATTTTGGATATGCATGATCGTTTAATTCACACCCTTTTTAGATTCACATTCGTTTCTTTATAGAGAGTGGGAACCTTTTCTTTCTGTATTTCCCCGGATTTAAATATAAGACAATTGGTTTAAACCTGGACCATTAAGCCGTCATCTATCTGCCGTTTTATTTGTACCTCTATTATAATTTTCTATAGTAGATTTTTGATGAGAATTTGGTCGCGATTAAGTGTTGTTGGATATGTCATTGTTACATTTCTATCATGTAAATCGCTATTTGGCTAATAGGTTCAATTCTTTGTTGCTTTTATTTTTCGTAAGTAGGCTGGGTTGGGTTTTCTGAGCTTACTACCACATTGTTTCATTTCAGACCTGCGGCTAGAAGTAGTGGGAAGAGGAACCATTATCCCATCACTCGGTTTTAAGTCTCACAGTATTATCTAGCCTTCGTCTCATATAATATCATTCACAGCTTATTCGTAGCCTTGTTGCAGAACAATCGCTAACTTGTATAGTCCTATGTCTCTTATTTATATGCTGCTTTGAAACTTCCAGAAGTGTACCTGCAAATTTTTTCATCGTTGTTTGGGGTTTTTGCTTTTAAAATTCCTCCCTATATATCTTCTGACGTATCAGTTTCAATAATAAGAGAATCTTCGTTTGAAGGAAGATAAAGTTTAGGAAAAACTATTAAATTTTTCTTAATCTTTTTGATATAATCGGTATCGGACTGAGTCCAGTTCCAGATAATATCTTTTTTGAGTTTTCCTTGTAAAGGTTGTCTCATTTTTGCAAGTTTTTCAATATAGGTTTCTACGTAAGTTAAAACTCCTAAAAACCTTTGCAATTGTTTTTTGTCTTCTAAAGCATCTGGAAAATTGTGTAGATGTTCTAAAATATGTTTTTGAGGACTATGAGTTCCTTGATCTATTTATAGACCTAAAAAGTTAATTTTTGTTTTAAAAAGATTAGCTTTCTTTTTTGAAAGAATTATACCATGTTTTAAAATGGTTTTTAGGACCTCAATAACATGAATATAATGTTTTTCTTCGTTGTTGCTGAAAATAATTATGTCATCTACATAGACTGTACAAAAATATTTTAATCCAAGAAGTGCATTTTACATATGTCTTTGAAAGATAATTGGGGCTTGTTTAAGGCCAAAAAGAACTACTTTCCATTGGAAATGTCCATTAGGACAAGTAAATGCAGTAAGCAACTGAGATTGCTCATCTAGCAAAACTTGCCAGAATCCAGATTTGCAATCGAAACTGGAAAATATGTTTTTTCCTCTTAAGAGAGTTAAAAGTTCTTGCATATTAGGGAGATTGTGAGAATCTCCAATAGTGGCTTCGTTAATCTTTTTATAATTAACAACCGTTCTTTTCTTTTCTCTTCTTTTTTCAGCTTCATTTTCGACTAAAAAGGTTGGTGACATATGAGGAGATTTTGATTGGATGATTGATTATTACTTTTTAATTAAACTATATATATATATAATATATATAATACAATATATAAAATATATAAAGTCTAAAAAAACAAATCAATAAAACCGGGAGCAGTATAGAATTTTCCCGGGTCGTTAATCCCCAATGAGGCTGTGTTGGAAAATCGATACAGTCGGAAGATTTGAGTTTGAAGGAGAGAAATGATTTGAGAGTGTGGAAAGTTAAATTAGACAATAACAAACAAAAACGTTTAAGAAAAACCTAAAAATTATGAAATTAAGCTAGAAAACGAGAGCACGAATCCCGAACAAAGGGGCAAAAACCTAAAAACTTCAAAATTAACCCTACGGAGAAATTTTTGCTTCTAAACTACTCTAGGGGACTAATAACGAAGAATGAAAAAGACTAGACCGAAAACGGAGGTCGTTTGACCCAAAAACGAGTCAAGACAAAAACCGCACCCGGACCCGTTCTTTAAAAGCAAAAGTATAAAACTGACCCTACGAAAATTTTATATTTTCCCTAAACTATAGACAATAAAATTTTCTAAAAAAGAAAAATATTTTTTTTGATAATTTTTGTATTTTTTATGAATTTTTTAAACTTTTAACGAAATTAAATTGTAAAAAATAATAAACGACCTTTAAAAATTCTGAAAATTTTACTAAAAATACTTTACACTATGATAAACCTACGAAAAATAAGAAACAAAAAAATTGCTTATAAATAAGCCCGCAAATAAGCTGTAAACAGCTTATGGCTTAATAGCCAAAAACACCCTTAAATACCCTGGCCCTTGGGATACTAACGTAAAAGTCCCAAGGGCGCAGCGGTATGTGTGTGTTATAAAGAGAGGTGTACGAGGGTAGAGACCCGGGTTCGAGTCTTGCTCACTCCGGGTCCACCCTAGTCTCCTTTCTTTTTGGAAAAACTTGTGAAACAAAGTTGTTAAGCTTCGATGAGCTTAAAAATTTTCTAAACTACAATTTTTTGTGAAGCTAATAGATAAGCTAAAAACGAGCTTTCAAACCCGCCCCCGACAGTTTACTTAAAAGAGCTTAAAGGCTTAAAAATGTTAACTAAGTCTTTTGGACATGGTGGACATTTAAGCCCTAAAAACTTTGGGCTAAATAAGCTAAGTGAATTGGCTAGCTTATCCTAAATAAGCACTAAAAAGCTAAAAACTAAAACTAAATAAGCTTAAAGAGCTTAAATTAGACAGAAGCTAAAACTAAGCTTAAAGGCTAAAAGGGCTTAACTAACTGTTAACACTTAAATAAGCAAAGGAATTGAAAAATAAGCAAAACATCTTAACACACTAACCTAAAAAGCTATTAGGAACACAAATGAGCTTATGAAATAAGCTGAATAAGCCAAGAGGGTAAATAAGCAATCCCTACACTAAAGCTAGGCAAAACGATTTAAGGGCAACTTTTAGCTTAAAAAAATAAGCTATCTAAAGAGCTTTTAAGGACTGAAACAAAGAGGGCTATCTAAGGGCTTATGGGCTCTTCAAAAAAGCCAAAATCTTGGCATAAGTACACTAAAAAGGCTAGATAGGAAGGGCTTAAAGTTACCCCTTAGCACCAGGGCAAAACTAATGCCACAACAAGGGCTTAATTGACAGCTTATTTTAAGCTGTCAAATAAGCTCGAAATTAAAAGATAAGTTAAAACAGCTAAAGAACATCAAGAAAAGAACTTGTGCACAAATTTTTGACTTCCAAAAACCATTTAAACCTGCTGAATTTTGAGAATGAAAATGGGACTTTTTGCTTTTAAAGTTTGCACTTAACTTTTTTTGACAGCTTTGACTCAACAAAGTCAAAGGACCAAAGGATTTTTTAACAGCTTGTTTAAAACACACAAAAGACACTCTTTTTGAACTAAAACTCAAGATCCCAAGTGCTTATCTAAATAAGCACTTGTAGCTTCTTTTAAAAACCACAGTTTTGAAAAACACTTGTGAAAACTTGAAAAACAATTTTAGAACTTAAAAACTTTTAAAAACAGACTTAGATGAGCTTAAATACTTAAGCTAAAATTATCTTGTGACCACAACCCATACAAAACCATTTTTGACCCGTTTTTATTGTTAACCCAAACACCCCCTTAATTTTGCAAAGTGATTTTAAAACCTATAAAAACTAAAGTAAACTAAAAAATTTAAAAGGCTACTACTACTTAAACAATTTTAAACAATAAAAAGGTAAAAAAGCATATCAAAAAGCACTTAAAAGAACAATAAGCTAGTGTCAAGTTTTAAGCTATCTGACAGTTTTTGGATCAAATTGCATGAGAATGAAATGAAAAGCATTAAAAGGCATATTTAGACATTAATAAACACTAATAAGCACAAAAAAAACATAAATAAGCTAAAAAATAAGCTAATAAGCAATTGCTACAGTAACTTTTAAGCAGAATTTAAAAGTAATGTACCTTTAACCCTTGCTCAAAACAGGGTTTTTGAAACCTATTAAGCTCTAAAATCCTACCCACAGCTTATAAATAAGCTTAAACTAAGCAATCCCAATAAGCCTTCCAAATTTGCTTATTCATCCATTCTTGCTTTAATCCAACAGTAACTTTTTCCCTTTCTTTTTTTGAATTTTTCTTAAAGTTTTTTATAGACAGGTTATAAAAATGGCTTACACTTGAGAGCTTAAAAGTTTTAAAGAGATAATTGAAATTTAGAACACAAATGTAGACTAAAACTGAATTTTCATTAAAAATTGAAGTACAAGTACATAAAACACTTTTAACTGAAAACTAAAACTTTAACACTAAAAATTACTTAAAAACTACACACTTGGCCACAATGGGCTTACAATGCTTATATAGTAAAAATACGAGCTAGGGTTTATTTCTTGGAATCTTTGTCTTCTTGCAGGTGTGTTTGTTTGTAGACACACAAACACCTTGTTTTTGTTGTGAGAGTGTAGAGAGCAAACAATCTGAGCCCTCCATTCGCCTTTGTGCCCAAGAAAACTTATAAGAACCCTTGATGAATTCGGTGGGTTTTTGGATTGCCAACATGGCAAAGCCCCTTTTTAGGTGGGAAAGATAGTGGAGAGGAGGGGGATGATTGTCCATGGGGTTGTTTGGGTTTGCAGGATAAAGGGGAGGAAGGAGACCCGTGAGTTGGTTGGGGTTTGAAAAGGGCGGGAAAACTGTTATAAAAAGGTTTGGGGTGACAGGGAAAGGTTTTGGGTAAAGCCGACTTTTGTCCCTCACAGTATAGGGTAATTTTGCATCTAAGGTCTCTGGGGGTTATAGAAAATTTCGGACTTGGCATTGAACAACCACCTGATGTTATACTTGGAGTTGGGGGGGGTACCAATTTATAAAAGTCCTTGTTACTATAAGACTCTTTTCATTTTGTGCCATGCTTTGTCCCTTGGGCGTATCCCTCTTTAGGCAAATAGGCATTTTTCACCCCTTCTCTTTCTTTTCTCTTCTTTTTTCATCTTTAAAATAAGATTAGGGACTTAGCAAGGTTTATCCCTAAAACTTGTGTGTTCTTGACTTTGCTTCGTTTTGTCTTGGGTTGACTTATGTTTGACTTTTCTACACTTGGCTTGGACTTTGACTTTGTCTGTTTCCTGCTTTTCCATTCGAGTCCGGTTTTGTCTGTTTGGCTTCGTTTTTCGTCCTTTTCTTAATATCCGTACCCTGCACATACACTAGCAAAACAAGCATATATTTTGTCATTTTAAAGTCCGTTGTTTGGTTATTTTAGCTCGTTTTTAAAGTAAAAGGTATGATTAAATTAAACACATACAGTGGCATGACTTCCATTTGGGAACTGGGTGTACTGAATCACGTCAGGATGGAAAACTTTGACAATTTCATATGCAGGACCCTCTAGGTCTTTTTGTGTAAGTTCAGAGATTCCTTGCTTTTTGCAATACCAGTCCATGAATGTTGCCATATCACTGATCTGAGCAGGAGTGAGTTCCCGGTGGGGCAAGGTAGACTTCAGAGCAGAGGCCCAGTTGTTCGTTGGGACAGTCAGGTCAGAGGATGGAATGGTCCAGGTGGGTTCCGGTGTAGCAGGTCTATCTTTAGTGAGTGGCTTCCACCAACTATGCCTTAAGTTCACTGTGGGTATATGATCATGTCCAATGTCTTCAGCACCTGACGAGTATGCCTGTTCGTCAGCAATCGTATCGCCATCCATATGGAGTTCTTCAGGAATGGATGAGACAGAAGGCTTAATTCTTGTGTCATTCGTCGTCCAAGCCCTATATTCAACTAAGGCAGTCGTCTTTGAAGAACTTGGGGCAGATGTGCTTGTAGACTGATCACCCTGAGTGTTGGATAACGGTGGAGGAGGAGGTGGTAATTGAGACGACCCAGAAGTGCCAGAGGCTCCTGAAGTTCCAGATGGACTTGCTGGTGGTGGAGGAGGGGGTGGAGGATGAGGTGGAGACCCAGGTGGTGTTTGAGGTGAGTCATGTCTCCTTTTCTTCATTTTCCTTGCTTCAGCCAAATCAGATAGGATCTGGTCATTGTTATCACGGGCCCAATTACTTTCTCTAGAGCTTATCGACAGCATCAAGGTGAACTTCATGAGTTAGGTAGGATCAGATGCCCATATTCGGTTGTGAAGAATTTCTTTCATATTAGCTTCTGGCAAGTCTTTGAAGCATTCCCTGAGTGGTGCTTGCATAGCCCAGTCAACAGCATCCGTGACTATTTCATCCACAGCTTTGCGCACTTGATGGATATCTTGATTCTCTAACTTTGTACACTCTGGACCCAGTTTGTCAAATCTTTCCTCCAGGGCTTGTTCGCATCCACCAAATCCAGATATGTTTTGTTTGAGTTCTCAATTGTCTTTTATGTAAGGTGGGAGAGGTGTAGAGGAGCCGTTGTATTGTCGTTGTTGTTGTTGCAGTTCAGTTGCAGTTGGCGGTGGTTTGGTAGTGGCCGAGAACGTATGGAATCGGGTCTAGACACGAGATCAATCACCGGTGATGTCATAGGAGGGATAGCAGAGGTGTATTGATGGATTGTGACGGACACCATTAATTCAGCTTTTGTATCTGCAGTTGTCTTCTCATTATTGGCTTTTGAGGGTTTATCATTGAAGAATTGATCGCCAAAGCTGAAGTCTTTGGCTAGGTGTTATAGAGAGACAAAGTCCCTGTGAGCTGGCAGTTTCTCGGGAATCACCGCTTCGTCAGCTGTTAACTTAAGATTCTCTTGAACGTTAGGGTATACAGTGGCGGTGAACCCTTCATCCATTTGTTCTGGTTGTGGTTGACTTGATGCATCAGTGGCCTCAACATTCGTGTGTTCAAGGTTTGGTTTAGCATGAACAGGAGTTGATTGAGGTTGAGACACTGTATCATTACCAGGGTTTTGTCCTCCTTACCTTCATCTTGTTTACCCGGTTTGGTCTACCAGGCCTTCGTCTTGAGCACCACTTTTAACTACGGGGGGCACTTCCTTATCTGATTATGTGTCACTGTCAGACAAACCTAGTTCAGCATACAGAGAGGAGGAGTCTTCATGAACTGAGGGTTCTGTTGATGCGGAAGTACGTCTCTGAAAGATATACTGTTCAGCAGAGCTCTTTTTCTTTAGAGTATGAAGGTTGAGGAGAACTTGAGCAGCTTGTTCCTCACCGACCTTCTCTTTCCCTTTACCCTGAACCTCTAGAAGTGGTTGTAATTTCCCAGGGTCAGTTTCCCTGAACACCATAGGAGGAAGAGGACCCCTATGCGCACCATGAGCTTCCTTCAGAATTTCTTCAATAGCCCTTTGTGTATCAGCCTCTAAGTCAGCAAACCTAGGTTCAGTCAATGAACACCTCATCAACAAACTCAGCAACCACTGCTGAGACTTTTAAGTGTTCGCTTCTTTATCCACCTTCCCCCTTTTTAGGTTATTTGGCTGAGGTGTTGCCTCAGAGTTTCTGACACCGGCTTTGCGTTTCTAATCCTAAGGCTTGGCCGTATGCAGGTTTAGGCTTCATGTTGCTGCTTTAGTACAACGGGTTTTTAGCTTGCTTGGTGCCTGGTGTTTGGTTGGCTTATGCAGGTTTTGGGTGCAGCAGAGTCCGATCACTAACTCTTCACCAAGCAGATATCTTTGATGCTTCGCTATTTTTCCAGAAAACATCATAGTATTGTGCACCTTCGAATGTCCATCAGTATGAATATTCGGAGATAGGCATCCTAAAGACTTCCGTTTGGTCCCCTTTACACTGAACTTAGATACCCCATCGCAGGGTCTCGGAGTGGGCTAATAGAGTTGGAGACTTCTGGTCTTGGATGGAAGTTGTGCTTACGTTGTAGGTGAAATATTATCACTTGTGAACCTAACACTCGGAATTACAATAAGAGTGGCTTTCTTCTTTCCCTGAGTTTGTTGTGCTAGATTCTTTTTGTCTTCAGTGAAAGTATGAATGGATTGGGTGAATTCTTCCCACATCCTCTCAGCATAATCAATATGGGCTCGATTGATGACACCCCAAAGGATCTGGAACACTGGAGCTCTTGGCCTTTCAAATCTATAAGTCTTTCCCGTAAGGCACAGATTAATAATTGTTGTGAGTGCCCTCCACGGTTGAAACATATCGTTAGTCATGACATCAGATAAGTGCCTGACTTCTTTTGGATAACCCAAATCGTTGACAAATTGGATAAGAGTATCCGGAGTTGGAGGGGAAGAAAAAGCCTTGTTGTTGTTGACTGGCGTGATCTGAAGAGCATCTCTGAGTGTGTCTTTAGTGAGATCGAACCATTGCTCATCCAGTTGACACTTGTAGCCCCCGGTGATTCTGTCATAGCAAATAGTGTCCTAAAACTGCTGAATATAGATAGTTGGTATAGACCGAAGAAAGCGGTAAAAGCCTTGAAGTAAGTTTGGTTTTTGCCTTCAGAATGTCCACCGCAATCTTGTAAATTGGGTTGCTTTGCGACCTTTCAGCATCCAGATAGCGGTTACTTTTCCCTATTGGCACCCATCTAATGCGAGGCAAGATTTGTTCATCTGTACGAATGGGTGGTGCCATAGCTGGTGCTTGTTCAGCAGGAACGTTGACATTAACATCAGCCATTGTATATGCCCAGTCACATTTACAGAAAGACATACATACAGAAAGGAGATGTTAAATGTGAGCAGATGCTCAAGAGTTAAGCACTTATGAACTAGATCCAAGAGAAAGGACCCTTAGATCATGTTATAGTGTCGATCAATGGGTCTGGTCAACTCTTGAGTTAACGGATGTTAACTCATGGAAGAGAAGACAAAACACAATGATCAAACCACAATGACACTATAACACCTTTCAAGTAATACCAGACAAAACGCAAGGAACAAAAGAAAGTATAGACACCAAAACGCAAGACACAAACGCAAATTAATATTTTAATAATAAATACTCAAAACGCAGGCAAGCAAACCGCAAGGACTATAATAATCAAAATAAGAAAAATGCAACAAAAAAAATTCGAAATAGGGGTTTTACTATTTTAATATTTTAAGTGTCTTCATAGCAAAACGCAACATCTTGCGTTTTGACCTGTAAAAAAATTGATAACCAAAACGCAACAAGAGTATTTAAACAAATCGCATCCTCGAACTTTTAATCAAAACGCAACCATGAGTTTCTAATCTAAACGCAGTCAAGAGTTCCTAAACAAAACGCAACCATGAGATTCCTAAACAAAACGCAACCATGAATTTCTGATCAAAACGCAATCAAGAGTTCCTAAACAAAACGCAACCATGAGATTCCTAAACAAAACGCAACCATGAATTTCTGATCAAAACGCAACCAACAACTATTAAGCAAAACGCAACCAACAACTATTAAGCAAAACGCATCCAAGAATGTTATGGCAAAACGCAATCAATAATGCTCAATCAAAACGCAGCCAAGAAACATCAAAACGCAACCAAGAAACAACAAAATTGGCAGATTCTAACTTACTCACTAAAATTTCCAAGGCATATCTGGGTCATGACATACACTCTAAGTTGCTTACTCAGCATATAATCAATCAACCTAATGCCACTGCAAACCTCGAACGACTATGGTTTTGACTAAAAAGTCAAGCAAGATGCGAAAATCACAAAAGGACCCTAAAATAGCTATTGGGAGTTCAATTAGGACAACATAGAGGCATCATGTGTGATGTTAACATCTAACCCAGCAAACAAATCCCAAATAGAAACACTAACCAATTGTTTGATGATGAATGAGCTCGAACGACTACACAACAAACGATTTAACAAATTTCAGGCCATGGTGTTAACAACAAAGCATGTTTAGATGTTAGACAACATTAAGTGATCCTTACCTAAACACAAAATCACCCTGAAGATCACACACGAGGCAAATCGCAAGGAAAGTGAGTTTTGGAATGAGAGAGTTTTAAGTTTGACTGGTCTTGGGTGATTTGACTAAGTCAAAACGCAAAGAGATATTATACCTAGGTAATACTTTCATCTATTGGCAAAAATTTTGGCCGCCTCATCTCTATTTTGCTAGCCATTTAGGCCGTAGGAGATATTTTTTTTTTTTTTATGGACAATGTTTTTATATTTTTGGTTTTTCTTTGGTTTTTATCTGATAATTATACTAAAAGAAATGAAAAATATTTTTGTACTTTTTTATATTTTTATAATAAAAGAAAATATTCACAGTTTCAAACACAATTGATCAAACGTAACGATAGACGGTTTCACAGCCTCCCCGGCAGCGGCGCCAAAAATTGATTGGTGAGATTTACACTATATATATATAATATATAATAAAATATAAAATATATATAAGTCTAAAAATCAACAAGATCAATAAAACCGAGAAGTAGTATAGAGTGTTCCCGGGTCGTTTATCCCCAACGAGGCTGTACTGGAAAATCGATACAATCGAAGATTTGAGTTTGAAGGAAGGAATTGATTTGAGAAGGTGGAAAAGTCAAATTAGATGATAACGAACAAAAACGTTTAAGAAAAACCTAGAAATTACGAAATTAAACTAGAAAACGAGAGCCCGAATCCCGAACAAAGGGGGAAAAACCTAAAATCTTTAAAAATAACCCTACGAAGAATTTTTCACTTCTAAACTACTCTATGGGACAAATAACGAAGAATGAAAAAGACTAGACCGAAAACGGAGTTCGTTTGACCCAAAAACGAGTCAAAACAAAATCCCGCACCCGGACCGTTCTTTAAAAAGTAAAAAGTTGTAAAAATGACCCTACGAAAATTTTTATATTTTTCCTACAAACTAGATGACAAAAGAAAATTTTCTAAAAAAGCAAAATATTTTTTTGATAATTTTTGTATTTATTATGAATTAAATAAACTTTTAACTAAATTAAATTATAAAAAATACTAAATGATTACTAAAAATTCTGAAAAATTTATACAAAATACTAGACTATATAAGGGTCCTACGAAAAATAACAAACACCCACCAGCTTATGCAATAAGCCCCGAAATAAGCTTCACAGCTTATTAGCTTATAATACACAAAACGTGTATAAATAATGTTGCCCTTGAGTCTATAACGAAAAAGACCCAAGGGCGCAGTGGTTAAGTGTGTGTGGGATAAAGGGGATGTATTGCTTGGTCCCGGGTTCGAGTCTTGCTCACCCGGACCAAGTATCTTCCCCTTTTATTTTATTTTTTTAAAACTCTAGGGTAGAAAGTGTAACATTTGAAACTAAAGGGTAGGCGGGCAAAGTTTATTAAATTTACACTACTATAAAAACGGGTGCCCCTATACTATGGACAAGTGACAAAACAAACCTCACGACATGGCTTATTTTTTTGCTTATTAAAAATTGACTTTTAGCAAAAACTCAAAACATGAAAGTTAAAGAACAGCTTAAAGTTAACAACTTTAACAAAGACACTTTTGACTTTGGTCAAAAGAATAAGCTATAAAATAAGCCTAAAGATGACAGCAGCTTAAGAAGTTTTAAAAGCTAAAAAAACTAAGTCTTTTTTGGTCTTAAAGTTGAAGTAAGCTAAGACAAAGGCAAAATAAGCTAAGGAGACTTAAACTACACT
>BQNB010101399.1:0-24480 GCA_026074375.1 Tanacetum coccineum | reverse complement strand
TGGAACGACCTGGACTTACCTAAAGCTATACTATACACGAACGGGTATACTTCCCAAGTGTTGTGTTTTTAGTAAAAATTGGCATTTCTAGTATTATAAATTTAAAGCTTGTAAAACACACATCACTTCCATACATAGACATTTTTAATCACCTATATAAATCATGTGCCTTCATATATCACCTATTTTCTCCCATTTACAAGCAACCTCATTTGGTATAAATACTTCGACAGATTCTCCAAACTCACCCATAATTACTAGTAATAGATGTTCATCACACCTATATTCATGATCACATTTCACTAGGAAATGTTGTGCCTTTGATGTGCACGAACTTATTAGGACCTCATCTAGAACACGCTTCCATTCCCAATTGTGATCTATAACACCCAATTCTTTGAAAACATCAACTCCTTTACCATAACGCAATGCGTATACATCACCACCATAGAATGCTGGAAAGCGAAAAAGATCTGGATCGTTATTACCAAAACTAAGAGCATATTGACGCCAGGATGATTCTCGACCTACAAAGTGAATATGAACATGGCATTCACAAAGTGATGTAAATCGAACGACCATACAATTAAGAGAAGTAGGTGGTGCTGAGAAATCAAAGCTCTGTTTATTAGGATCCCATGGAAGCTTGTGAGTATCACTACTTGTGAAGGGGTTAAAGAAAAAGTGGGGCCCACCATATTTGCGCATCAGCAGCCAACCATACCTTGAACAATGTATTTTTAGTTCATCAATCAATCCTAATTCTCGAGGAGGTTTTATAAAATACTTGTCACCAAACGTCGGATCAAAAAGAGTGATAGTGTGCTTTCCAAACACCATCAGTCAAGGTGAGACTAATGAGTATTCCTGCAACTGCAGCCTCTTTGATGCTGTTTGGTTCCTCCATTGTATTATAGGTGCTAAATAGCACAGTTTGCATGAAGCACGGAAGTTCATGCATTCCACACCAACACAAGACTCAATAATCATCTCCAAAACCTCAAACGGAAGATTGAGCAAGTGTGATTCATATGTCGTGCCAATAAATTCAACCTCATGACTCTTAACTTTACTTACTACTATCTTATCTTTCTTGTCCTCTTCTTGTTTATGATCGCCTTCTAACAACCTACACAAAATATGATTTGTTAAGACATTTTCCTGCTACAAATAAAACAAGAGTAGATTACAAAAATCATCCTTATGGTTTGGTGATAAAAACCGAAATTGTTCCTCACTTATACTATTTGCATAATTTGGTCCCTAATTGCAGGTTTGCTTTCGTTTTTTGGTCCCTTGTCCATTACCTAAAAACACTTAGGAAAAACAAATCATCCTTGTGGTTTGGTGATAAAACCAAAATTGTTCCTCACTTATACTATTTGCATAATTTGGTCCCTAATTGCAGGTTTGCTTTCGTTTTTTGGTCACTTGTCCATTACCTTTTAAAGACGAAATTCGAAACTAAGCACGCATACGAGGGACCAAAAGTACTCGAGGAACGATTTCCGTTAGAAAACCATTTATGCAGAAAATATCACAAACTAGAGGAACACTTTATGTAATTGAAAAAACAATATTAATAATACAATACCTTTTGCATTCAAGCATTACCCAAGTAGAAACATAAGTTGTTCCTACTAAACAAGGCACAGATGATAAGGAGATTGTTTTATCTTTGACGTGATACGAGTATATGATACTCCCATCTTCACTGAGAATATGTATATAGCCCCCCAGCTCTGACCCAATTGCAAGGCTGTGAAACTCTAGGTAAAGATAACCATCGATATCCAAGAAAATAGTTGCGTCTTTGAGGTGTTCCAGTTCTTTCCACGTGTTACTATTCATGTCAAGTTTGAACAAATTCACATCGCAAATGGTTCCTGTAACCATATCAAAATCTAGGTATATAATAAATATATCTTTAAATGTTCCAACAAGATAAGAACGCCGCCTGTGATCATTTATACTAAGATAAGGAAACTCCAATATTGATAACAAATTTATCACAACTCCTGTATCCCTAACCACGATGCTCAACTCTACAGCACTGTCTAAAGCAGAGGCATATACTTTACCATTGCAACAAGTTAGATCTTTCAGAAAACCATCTTTACCGGTTACTTTTTTGACCTGTTTAGCATATGACATTTCAGTCCATCTTAATTTCCTTTTTTTGGTGTAGTCTATAAACCACAAAGTGGGGTTTTTGGGCTCTTGTCATTAGAATAATTGAATTGGGATCATCAGGAGGGGAAGTCAAGCAAAAATATTCTATATCATCATCATCATCATCGGAGTCTGATTGTTTATAAATCACGCGTGGGACATTAATGACCTTTGATGTGATAGGATTCCAAAGAGACCACATGACATTGTGTGGATTGTGGGAGAGAATCACCCAGCCGTAGAAACACCCTCGAACATATTTCCCAAGCAACTCAGGGATTTGACATCGAAAATGATGAAGCGGGTCATGTACACAATAGAAAATCTGAACTTCTGTTTCATCTTCGGCATCAAGGTTCTGAGCAACAATCCACTGATGATCTGCAAACAGGGGAGGTATTTGATCGTATACTATCTGCTTTTTTTCCATCCTAAGATGTTCTCTCCTGGATCAAAATACACCTTGGTAAGAGACCACTGATGATCTGCAAACAGGGGAGGTATTTGATCGTATACTATATGCTTTTGTTCCATCCTAAGATGTTCTCTCCTGGATCAAAATACACCTAGTTGATTTTAAAGTATATAAGTCATTACAGAATACACAATTATTTTTATAAGGAAGGAAATATAACCTTTAATAATGACTTAATAGAACTTTTAAAGAAAATTTCTTGAACTTATATGTGCTATATAAAGATCAAATAACAAACTACAACTTGTGAGAAAATAGAATTTGAACCAAGTAAACTTCTCAAACACTTTCGAAAACATATCATTAATAAAAACTAAACATTAATATAAGATGAAATAATCAGCTAATATAAGCTTCAAGATAAAAACTTTAATCTGTAAAAAGAATCAATTTTAAGATTAAAAAGTATAAGTTATAACTAAAATTAATATACTAAGCAATTAAAACTCACAAAAATAATAATTAACAAGAATCTATGATATGAATCAAACTTTTAAGATTCAAGATCAGTAATTTAAGCTTCAAAATCAAAACTTTATATCTTAAAAAACATCAATATAAGATTAGAAGGCAAAATTCATCATACCTTAAACTAATATACTAAGCAATTAAAACTCAGAACAGTAATAATTAACACTAATCTATGACATAAATCAAACTTTTAGGATTTAATTTTAGTAATTGAAGCTTCAAGATCAAAACTTTATATCATAAAAAGCATCAATTTAAAATTGAAAGGTAGAATTCATACCTTAAATTAATACACTAAGCAATTAAAACTAACAAAAATTACAATTGACACTAGTGTATGACATAAATCAAACTTTTAAGAATCAAGATCAGTAATTTAAGCTCCAAGATCAAAACTTTTTATCTTAAAAAACATATATTTAAGATTAGAAGATTGGATTCATACCTTAAACTTCGATTAATCGATTAAAATCGCAGCTTTTGATGGATTAGTCTTAGGGTTGTTTTTCCCCTTTTATTAGGAACCAATTACCTTATATATGAATTGACAGCATTCCTAATCCTGTTAGGACTTATGGCCCAGCCCAATTTCTTTATATTTTTAGCTAGTGCTAGATGCCCATTTAGTTTCCTTATTATAATTACTTTTGGAATTTTAAACGATGGTTTTGCTAAGTTAGTTTAGCGTAGTTAAATTCACTGGTAAAGACAGTTAATATTGTTGGAAAAATGTTTGTTGAAAATGATTTTTCACAAACTTTGGACACTATTTAATATATGTATATGTTATATATATTTTCATTGGTGAGTAGTTTTGCGTTCTCCTTGAAAAGAGCTTCGCAACGAGCTAAAAATAGAGTTAATATGAATGAGATATCGTGTCTCAAAGTGAAGTACTTGAAAAACAAAATGTGAAAATTGGAAGAGTATCCCACATTGCCTAAAGAGTGAAATGAAAGCATATTTATAGGGAAAACTTGGTATAGGCTTTCAAATTCCTTTGGTTGGGTTATGCTCCCACACCTATGTGCGCGCGCAGGGGGGGTGCAGAAAATAAGATTTCTGGGCCAAGATGGGTTCGAAGCTTCTGAACTCATGCGAGCCCGTGCGACATGTAGACACGAATGCAGCTCCGAAAGTTCGCTTGTGTGCGTATCTTTTTGCTGCTGATTTTGTTTCTGTTTTTAAATAAGTTTCTAGATTTTGTATCGACTTATTTTAGAATTGATTTAAACTTGGAGACAAAGTTTAACAGAATCGGTTTTATTTATATAGAATATTTTGAACTGATTTTTACTTTGATAACAAGTTTACTTAATCAATTAAATAATTGGATATGTCCAAATCGGTTTATTATTTTTAGCTGATATCTTGGCTTGGTGACCAAGATAGGTTTAGGCTATATAATGAACCTCTCCTCATTCAGTTTTGATCATTCAAAAAACGCAACTCCTATTCCAACAGTTCTTTTTTATTAGAAACTGCAGAGTGCTTCCGTGATTTTCAGGCAAGTTTGTCAGGTCCGGCTGTACAATAGCTTTGAACGATGTACCCTGGGAAACAGACGACGAATCTGTTTTAAAGGAATCGTGTTAAACACGAGCCTCGTTCCACGACCGTTTACTGCTTTATTTATTTAACGTTCATAGAGTCTGTCTTCTGCTTTTACCCTTTTCTGTCTGTTATTTAATTTTCTGCATTTAATTTTCTGTTAATTTAATTTAGTTTTTATAATTCGATTTTATTAATAAAAGTGTTACATGTTTCCTACATATAATACCAGGAAGACTACAACACTCCCACTGACTTTGACATATATACAGGACTCATCTTTGATGAATATCTAATAACATACTTGATAAGGGAAAGAGAGGTGTTTCTAGAGAGAGAGTGGTTGGTTGGATGAACACTTTAGAGAGAGAAAGTAAACATGAAAGGAAAATGCATTAAGTGTATGTGTAAAATGAACAACCAACCACCTCTCCAAGGCATGGAGAGGTGTATAAATACCTCAATATGGCCGGCCATGGATAGGCTTTACATGGGCTTTTCCTAACTTGGCCTATTAAGGTTCCAAATAATACTTAACGAGCTAACGACATTTATCTATGGAGTGACCGATACTTTCCTAGGATTTTTGTATTCCTAACACATAGGTTGAATTTGCTGAGTATCGGTATATGCTAATATGGTACTAAGGTGGAAATTGTTATATTTATTATCCATATTATTCTATAAATATTAAGCCTAGGGGGTCATTGTGTAAGTTTAGCCTAAGTTTAGCCCAACTAGGGATTTAATGTATATGTCGGTTCACAACTCTATATATACCTTCTCAATAGATGGTTTAGGTGTGGGATCAATAGAATAGTCAACTGTCGATATAGCTTTAAGTTTGGTGGGTATCTTAAATTCAACAAGTTTAAATTCCGTATTCTTGAGAATTATGGGAGTCGTTAGAACGCAAGTACCAAACCTTAGGATGCTAGTGACAAAGAAAGTTCGTGGTAGCTCGTTATGGAGTACAAATGGATGATTCAAAGACTGTGATAACCAGGTTCAAGATCCTCAGGTTTTGACTACAACACGATATTCATGCTGGGATGAATGACTTGAGTGAAAACTTTTCAAAGTTGCTGCTAATATTGAGAAGGTTACCCTCCAAGCTGGGTAGTAATTTAAAAACTGACTTGAAGCATAAGCGAAAGAAAGATGAGTGTTGAAGACTTGGTTGTTCGTCTTCGTATTGAAGAGGACAACAAGCTGGCTCAGAAAAACACTTATACACCTGATTCTTCCAAGGTTAATATGGTTGACCATGCTGGTCATCTTCAAAGTCTAATTCTAAGGCAAAAGGAAAAGGCAAAAAGAAGAATTACAAGAAGAGCAAAAGGAAGGCTGAGTACCTTGCTCTTAAAACTGGAATTGTGAAATAGAAGTTCCAGGGGACTTGCTACAACTAAGACCAGCCAGGTCACCATGTTGCTAATTGCAAGATGCCGAAGCGGGTCAATCCACGCCAGGCTAATATGGTGAATGATAATGTGGACATGATTGCTATGGTGTCTGATGTCATTGTCATGATCTTTGAAGTTAACCTGGTAGGTTCTAACAACAGTGGTTGGTGGGTTGATACTAGGGCAACCCGTCATGTGTATGCTGACAAGAGTATGTTTCACTCTTTCAGAGCGGTTGACAATGGAGAGAAGCTGTACATAGGCAACTTTACAACAGCTGATATCAAGGGCGAAGGAGATGTTATTCTAAAAATGACATCCGAGAAAGAGCTTAATTTGACTAATGTCTTGTATGTTTTGGTGATTCGCGAGAATCTTGTGTCCGGTTGGCTGTTGAACAAGTTTGGTTTTCGTCTTGTTTTTTGATCAGATAAGTTTGTTTTGTCCTCAAATGTATGTTGGTAAGGGTATATGCGTGATGGTATGTTTAAGCTCAATGTTATGGTTGTTTAAGAATGAATATCAATAAAAAAAAATGAATTCTTTCGTTTACTTGATCGAAGTCTTCCTAATGGTGGCTGGTCCGTCTCTGAACATGTAACTTTTAATTCATTGCGTCGTTTGATTAAATTTTAATAGCATACCAACTCATATTGATTCAAAATATAATGTGAAACTTGTGTCGAAGGCCCACTTACAAGATTATAATCTTTAAATCGGATTAAGGCGAAAAATCGAACCACTTGATATGATACACACAGACATATGTGATTTGAAATCACTACCCACAAAAGGGGGCAATAAGTACTTTATCACATTTATTGATGATTGTACAAAGTATTGCTACGTTTACTTGTTGAAAAGTAAAGATGAAGCTATAGACAAGTTTGTTCTATACAAAACCGAAGTTGAGAATCAACTTGGTCAGAAAATCAAGGTTGTACAAAGTGATAGAGAGTGAATACGTGTCTTCATTTCGCACGACTTTGTGACAAAACATGGAATCAGACATGAGTTCACCGCTCCCTATTCACCTCAGCAAAACGGTATTGCCAAAAGGAAGAACCGTACCTTGAAAGAAATGGTTAATGCCATGTTGATAAGTTCTGGTTTAAGCCAGGATATGTGGGGGGGAAGCCATTCTGACGGATACTTATCTTTTTAAAATAAGATACCTCTAAGGAAAAAGAAGAAGACCCCTTTTGAACTATGGAGGGAAGAAAAACCATCATATAAGTACATACGAGTGTAAGGGGTGCACCTAGCTAAGGTAGCTGGTGCTGACATCCAAGGATGCCCAAAAGATTGGAACCTAAAATTTGTGGATAGTATATTCATTCGGATATCTACAAGAATAGCATGCCTTACTTATCATTTTCATTGTACATGACTACTCAAAAATTCCAGAATACAAAAGAATGTAAGTAATGGAATTCAAGGATATAATTCCTTTTATGAAAATATATATTTCCTTGTTTAACGAAGGAAACCGGAAGCTCATCTAGATTAGATAACAAAGTTGTCCAAGATAAGAGACAATGAGATGATAATGATCTCCATGATGAGAGACAAGATCAACTCGAGGAAGAAGAGGTTGAACCGCGAAGAAGCAAAAGGGCAAGAACTAAGAAATCGTTTGGACCCGATTTTGTTTCTTTTATGTAGATAATTGAAACCCACTCATTACCGATAAGCGTAACTTCCTCAGAAGGGCATCAATGGAAAGAAGCCATTAAAAGTGAAATAGATTCTATTTTACAAAATCATATGTGGGAGCTCGTGGATTTACCTCCTGGTTGTAAACCACTAGGCTATAAATGGATCTTCAAAAAGAAGATGAAAGCCGATGGCACCATTGATAAGTACAAAGCAAGATTGGTAATCAAAGGATATAGACAACGTAAAGGTCTAGATTACTTTGATACTTATTCGCCTGTCTTACTGCGAATAACCTCGTTAAGAATGGGTAACTTGTATTGCCACATAAGAATTTGGAAGTTCACCAAATGGATGTGAAAACGGCATTTCTAAACGGAGATTTAGAAGAAGAAATATATATGAACCAACCTGAGGGTTTCATAGCTCCTGGACAAGAGAGCAAAGTTTGTAGACTTGTTAAGTCATTATATGGCTTAAAGCAAGCTCCCAAACAATGGCATCAAAAGTTTGACCACACCATGTTAGAGAGTGGATCAAAATTAATGAATGCGACAAGTGAGTTTTTATGTTAAAAGACACAAGTAGTGGATATGTAATCTTGTGTTTATATGTTGATGATATGCTTATCATTGGCAGTAAAGACAAGATGATCAAATCTACTAAAGACATGTTAAAATCAAAGTTTGACATGAAAGATATGAGTTTGGCTGATGTGATCCTTGGAATAAAGGAATCATAAACGAACGTCATCATGGACTCTGTGTTAAAAGCAAGCACAATAAGGACGAAAAATCTTAATACTCATAATGTGGGGGATTCCGGCCTAGCTATAACTCCAATTGACACCAGTATGCATCTATCTAAAAATAGAGGCGTAGGTGCTGCCTAACCACTTAAATTATGAGAAATTTAGCCTTAAATAATTCGGGTACCCATCTTTGATACCCAAGATAATTTTTACCTTTAGCTTGTTCGAGTTCGGATTAAATGCAGTCATATGTGTCTATTCTGTCGTTACGGATGTGGTCTTTGTCGCCTTTTTTGGAACATTGGTATTGGTATAAAGTTATATGAGTGGGCCGGTAATTTAGTAGCTCCCGAACTTGTGTTTTATCATCATTTACTAGACCGCAGTGAGGTTAATTTATAGACAAAGTCGTATGATAAGAGGTGAAATAAATCCCTATGTAATCATGTATCTACAGCACTCACTTTTAGTGTTGAGATCCCCGAAGTATCCCAAGAGCAAGAAAAATGTGCTCGATGAAGAAAAAGTTTTGTGTCAGCCTTAGTTATCGCAGTAGCTGGAATAAAAAGAAATCTTCAATAATAATAATAATAATAAAAGTTTGAAGTATAAGGCAAAGTTCTGGCACATGAAATCAAGTATCTGCTATTCACCCTCATCATTATCACGTTTTGCCTCTTTGAGATAACTCGATACGACAACTACTCTCAACAGGAATTATCTCAATTGACTATGTGAAGTCAAAGGATAACATCATGGATCCGCTAACGAAAGGCTTAAGCAGAGAGTTAGTTAGAGATTCATCTAAAGGAATGTAACAAAATCCCTTAAAGGAATGAGTTTCTATAAAGGAAAACCTAACCCAGTTGACTAGAGATCCCAAGATCTGGGTTCAATAGGACAACATAATCATAGAAATGTAGTCGAAGTCACGTCAACGTGGGGGAGTTACTTAACATAGTAACTTCCTAGTCCATTCCTATAACAATGTGACTTGTTGAGAGGTTAAACATATGGCTTTAATGATTCAGGATGAAATCACAAAGCATAATGATTCAGATGAAATCACAAAACATATGTTTTTAATAGACAAACAACTAAGTACCATCAACAACAACAAAATCCAATGCTACCAAAGCGGGGTATGGGGGAGGTATTTAAGGTTCAAAAAGGCCATCACCAACCTAGCAGTAGAACATGAGGCACTCTTCACATTGTTATAAATGACCCGAAGAGTACCAACTTCAGCTACGCGATCTCCTGTTCCACACTGACCACGTGAATCACAGTCTGATCTCGCACCATGTAAGACTCAAGTCTGAATGCTAGATGAGATTAGTATACGGGTGGAAACTGAAAAGACAAGTTTCCATTAGAAACAACGTATGATATGGAAACAGGGATGGCTAATGATTATAAGCGAGTCAAATTATGCAAAATAAAAATAGCTTGAAACAAAGAGGGACAAATGATCAATGCCAATGTTTTAAAGTAATTCAAAGAACATTTTTAATCCATGAAACGTCCAAAATCATTTAATTAGGCTTACACTATCACTGAAATACTATAATAAGTGTACTCGCATTTCATACACTACCAAAATAAAAAGATAATGTGTCTGGAAAGAAACTATTTCAGTTCAACCCAACCCGTTAAGAATGACAAAAAAGTACTTTGTTCTTGGACGGTTACACAACTAGACCAAACCCTTACTAGCACCTCTATGCTACTGGTCAAGCAACGAACAATGTTAATTTTAATCATGTCAAAGAATGTGGCTCACATGCTCAAATGGATCACACACGATCTTCTCATTCTGTAAAGTAGATCCTGGCGAAAAAAGATACTATTTCTCAGGTACAAAACTTGAGTCTATTAAAAAAAGATGGAGCATGTCAGTATTAAAAAACTAACAGCAAGTCATATACTATTATCTAGAACTTAAGAATAAAGCTTTAGGTCAAACATGTCAATTTTAATAGGGTCAATAGGGTCAGGTTGGTTTTGGTCCAACCCACCAAAACTATCTCGTCCGTTTTGTTTTGAATTTTATACATAATTAGCACATTAAAATGATTACGAAAGCAAATATTGTTAGAATAATAACGTAACTTTTACGAATAAACAAATTTAAGACTTTTTAAGCATTTGTAAACGCTTTGGGTGACTTTCAACATGTTTCTAGTTTTAGCTTTGTTTTAATACTAAACCTGTTTGAAGTGTTGGATGTAAGAACCCAAGTCGACCCATTTATAGGAAAATGGGCCAGCATGTTTAGCAAGAAACAAAACCCAACTAAAATTAGATGCGACAACACCTTCATAAATCTAACACTGTCTCTAGTTTTGCCATGGTCTACTCTAATTAAGAATATAATCAAGACATCTATCTATTACCTCACTAAAACAAGGATAATAAAGCAAACACGTGGCATAAATTTAGACTAAACACCTCTATCATTATATGAGGTGTCAAATTGCAAGTGATTTGGGTGCAGTAGTTTCCCAAAGAAAGCAAATGCTTCTGAAAACCGTCCCCTCTCAAAACTGCATCAACTACTCCTTCTGAAAACCGTCCCCTCTCAAAACTGCCTCATCTCCCTGCAACCTTAGGGGGATTTTAAATACACCAATAAAATCAACTAAAGTAATAATGATTGATTGTCTGAGTCGTTTGTGTTCGCGTTTTTTTATCGCTTTGTTTGGATCAGGAAACTACATATAAGTTAGGTGGTAATGTTTGATTTATTGTTGTTTTTGTGTCAGATTTTTGTGAGCCTGTGTTTCGGTAATGTATGAAAATCAAAAACTACATAAAATTATGTAAACTTTTGACTCATTTATTGTTTTTACTTTTTCGATGTTATGAAATAATCATTGTTCATCATTAATATTATTTTTCTATTTTTTACTTGTCTATTTATTATTATAGTTATTTTTTTACTTTTGTTATATACATAAAAGTGAAAAATACTATAATTTTCATTGAGAACTAATAATTAGAAATACAATATAAAGAACATTACATAATTAGTTTGTTAGGTCAATGGTTTCTGAAATACGATAATAATATTCACGAAACACGTGTTGACGAGTAAGATATGTGTCTTCCCATCAGGATGCATCTTCACTTTTATACGTAATTCAAAGTGGATAATTTAACGACAATGGGCAACTTTCGCGTATTGTCGCTTTAATATAATGGTTACCATTAACATGAGCAATCACTATTGTCTCAAGTGGTTCTGATTGTGGTAGACTCGACCAAAGCGGAAAACTCGTAGTGCATCCTCTAACGTTTCCTCTATGAGTTAGACTTATAACAACTCTTTTATATGCTGAGGCAATAACCAACCCAGCGTTTGGCATATTCATCCATTTTCCAGCTTTTTTTACGGTCTCGTAAATTTTTTAATAACATGTAGTTTGGTAAGTGCTTAAATACACATACCTTTTACCTAATAAAACGAGCTAAAAAGACCAATAATACATAAAAAATGCATTGTATATGTGTATTTTGTGAATTGTGTCTTGCAGGTACGGATTTATCACTAAAGGACAAAAACAAGGCTTAAACGGACAAAACCGAGCACGGGAATGGAAAGAGCGCCGAAAAACGAGACCGAAGGCATATTCAGTTTTAATGGGCCAACCCGTACCCATTTAATGGGCCGGGTCAACCCATTAACTTTTGATCCATATCAAGCCTTTTTAAATATAAGCCTTAATCCCTAAGCCTATTAAACATTCCAAATCCAATATCAAAACTAACCATTTCCAGGCCCAAACCATAAAGCCCAATCCTTATCAAACCACATATATTACTCTTGGTCCAAGTCAACGAAATAATAAGCCGGGTCAAAGTTACTGTTGATCTTCTCCTTTCCCTCCTTTCACCATCAACAAATTCACACGCAAGGTAAATCCTTTCACTCCACACACCCACTCTTAAGTCCTTCTAGAAGTTGACACGTCTGACACTCTCATTTAGCCACGCTGGCAATCCCACACTCTGTGATTGGCTGTGAAACGTGGCACATGATCCAAGGGCTAAGAATGATTGATATTGAGGCGGTTTGGAATCAAGGGCTAGGATTTGATGCTTCAAGGACGCTCCTCTTTCTGGATCCTTCTGCTTAGCACTATAAATAGAGGAGGTCTCACACAAAGAAGAGATATCTAGCTTATAGTAATTTTAGTAGCTTATTAGTGTAGTTTTTTAGCTTATTGTCTCGTTTTAATGTAACTTTCTCTTTAAAAACCTTGTACTCTCTTTTGTTATTAATAAAATTCAAGTTTCATTAATATTGTGTTTTAAACTTATGATTTACTGTTACAAAAATTCATTTAGATGAGTTTAAATATGACTTAATAAGCTCAAAATAAGCACATTACTATATAAGCTTTTGCTTAATTAGTTTAGCTGACCTTAGTTTAAACTGATTAAGCATTTACCTCAAATTCCACCCTCACAAATTACCTCAGCTTATATTTTGGATGATAAGCCAATAACGGACGGGCTTATGGACCTTATCAGCTTGTTTTTAACAAGTTGGAGCTTGTAGATAAGCTCCTTTGAGCATTTTCGATCCTTGTTTGAGCTAGGTTCAAGGTACACTTTCTATTTTCTCTCTTTTAGCTTCAAATCTGTTTTAGCTTATATCACTGCTTATTCTAGTGCTTATTATTGTTTGGAAATTACTTAAATGTCTTTATTATACCATAAGCTTAATATGTTTTTACTTTTAAATGATTTTTGAATTCTGTTTTAAGCTTAATTATAGTTTTTAAAGTCTTAAAGGGGTGTTTGACACAAGCAGTATTAACTTATGTTAATACTGCTCGAGTCTTAATTGTCCTTTAAGACAACTTTATTAAGCTTCTAGTAGGCCTTAAAATCAATTTCCAAAAGCTTTTAAGGTATAAAACTAAGTTTTAAGGTTTTGTCTTTCTAAATCTAGAATATGTCATTGTATGAGCTTCTTAAACTGCTTGTTATTAAGATATTATGAAACTGTATTTTTGTTGCTTTGTTTGAGTAATATATGTTATCATAATGCATTAGAATTGAGTCATATAGTTTTGCATTAGCCTAGAGTTAAAACCATCACCTGTCATAGCATAGTTTAAGTGTTTTAGTCTTAAAATCCAATTTTAGATCTTAAATCTAGGTTAGTTAGAAGTTTATTTAGAATCTGATTTTGATTGCATAAACTCATTAGGGTATGAACATAATATGTTTAAGCTTATTTAGAGTTTTTTTAACATCAGTTAGTAGCTTAAAATTAGGCCTGTAGTTAGCTTATTTGTCCTTTAAAATCCAAAAACCCAAAAACAGTTCTTAGTAATTTGCCATTTAAATTTCTATTTTCTAGCTTATTAACTGTTTCATTATACTTAATTTTTGCTTATTTGAGTTCTCTTAGCATCTAGCTTAATCTGTTTTCACTTTTTAAGTTTTCAAAACATTATTTACTAGCTTATAATTAAGGCTGCATTTAGCATTTTAGCATTTATAAAAACTTGAAAAAACCAAAAACATAGTTAAAACAACTTTTTCTCTTTGCTTTTTCTAGCTCTTAGCTTATACTTATTTGCTTAATTCTTGCTTTTATGTGCTTATTAGTGTCCATTCTTAATCTGTTTGGGCTTGTTAGCTTATTAGTAGTGCTTAAGTGCCTTAAATCCTAGCTTAAAAATCTGCTTTTAGTCATTTTCTTATAACCTTTAATTCTTAAACTGTCATTTTAATCTGCTTATATCTAGCTTATTATTAAGGTTCAGACTTAAAGTCATTTATTAAAAGTGCTTATTTTAGTGTCAAAAAGCTTTTTTAAAAGCCACCGCCGATTATCATCACATCGCAAATCATCACACAACCTGCTGCCCCTCCCCGCGGGCCCCGCTCCCGAGGCCGACCCCCAGCTGATCATCGGACCGTCGATCGTCTGGAGTCTCTCATGTCGTTCGGAGACTGCTTCAAGGATCGAAGGCTCCATCTAAGACAGTACTCGTATACCGCGATTCGCAGCCCCGCTGGGTCTTGATGTGTGTGGTGTGTGAATCTGGCCAACCACAACTTTGGGCCAGTTTTCACTGTCCCCCATTCTTAAACTATCATTTTAGTCTGCTTATATCTAGCTTATTATTAAGGTTCAGACTTAAAGTCATTTATTAAAAGTGCTTATTTTAGTGTCAAAAAGCTTTTTTCAAAAAGAAAATTTGCGAAATAAAAATGTTAGGCCGTATAGGGATGTCTCAGGCTCGAACCCGGGACCTCAACCTTAACAGCCCAACACTTTACCATTGCGCCCTTGGGACTTTTTCATAAGATCCTTGGGCCAGTTTTCTTTCATAGTTTATTTGCAATTTTGTACTTATAAGCTTATTTAGCTAATTAGCAGCTTATTACAAATGCTTATTGGATTTTTATTTTGACCATTATCTCAGTAATAGTCTAAAGTATTTTTAGAAATTTTTCTAGATTTTTATAATTTAGTTTAGTATTTTTAAATAATTTTCTAGATTAAAATTGTTTTTAATCGTTTAAAAATATAAATAAAAATCAAAAAAATATATTTTCTGTTTTAAAAAATTATTTTAGTGTATTTAAATTTGAAGTTTAGCATTTTGAATTTTTAGGGTTTAAATTTGATATATTTAGTTAGTTAGTCGCGTTTGTAGGATTCCCGTTAACGTTTCCGTGCTTAATCTTTAATTGCTTTAATTGTTGGCTTGCCTTTACATGTTTTTGCGTTTCATTAGTAGAAATAGAATCCAAATAAAATCTTCGATCATTCAAATCACGAGATCACGAACTTAAATTAGATTCTCAATTCACGCTTCGTTGGGAAACGACCCGGAAGGTTTTGAATTTTACTTTGGTTAAAAGTAATTTTCTAAAATCCTTTTGGAATTCTTACTATATCTACTATTATTGATATTCTTCTGGTATATACGTATTCGGGGCGAATCAATTTTTGGCGCCGTTGTCGGGGAAGCTGTGAAACGATTATCGCGTTGAAGTTTGAAGATTAGTGTTTTGAAGACCCTTCCTCGTGAAGTTATCGTTTTGTTATTTTCTTTTATATATAACTAAAAAATACAAAAATATTTTATATTTCTCGATTTATTTTCGTATATTTATTAGAAAAAACCAAAAATACTTTTCCTAAAGTATTTAATATACCAAAAAAATTAAAAAACAACAAAAGAAACCGTTGTGTCACTTGTGAAATTGGCTCACCTTTAGATTACAAACTATAAGAGAGATATAAGGAGGGTTGATCCTATGATCTTCGACCCGAAAGGAGAAGGTTTTTAAAATGCTTCGCGCTTACCCGCTCCTCCGCTTCTTTGTGCGTTTTCTAGAGAGCTACCGTACACTTGTTCGATTCTCGGTTACAAAAATATTTTTCTTTTTATTTCTCTTATTTTTAGTGCATGCGCACCCGATCTTCATCGAATTTAATTGTTGAATCATCTACGACTACGAAACGTCGTAATCGTAAACGTTCCAAGCAAAGTGTCGAACCGTTTTCTCTTGAAGAGACTCCCGTAGTTACGATGGCCGATCAATGTACTATCGCGGAATTAGTCCAAGCACCCACCGAGGGTTACAGAGATGCTATCGTTATTCCCGATATTCTCGTGGAGAATTTTGAGCTTAAATATGGTCTTCTAAATATAGTAACTTCAAAACAATTTTACGGATTTGAGAAAGAAGATCCTCATGCTCACATTCGTTGGTTTAACAAGATTACTTCCACGATTAAGTATAAAGATGTGCCTAATTCGTCGATTAAGCTTATGCTTTTTCCATTTTCTATCGAGGGGCAGCCCGGATTTGGCTCGAAAAAGAACCCTCTCATTCTATTCTTACTTGGGAAGACCTTGTTTCCAAGTTTATTAACAAATTCTTTCCTCCTTCCAAAACTACAAATCTCCGAAATGAAATCACAAATTTTCAACAAAAGTTTGAGGAAACGTTTAGTGAGGCATGGGACCATTTCAAGGATCTCCTTCGTGCATGCCCACATCACGGTTTTACGAAATTGCATCAACTTGATACCTTCTACAATGCTTTAATACCATCCGATCAAGATTCTTTGAATGCCGCCGCCGGTGGTAATCTTTTGACTAAAACTCCTCGTGAAGCTTTGACTATTATCGAGAATAAGTCAAAAGTTCACACTTCACGAAACAAACCGGTTGTTTCCAAAGTGAGTGCTAATACTTCTTCTTCTACCACGACATGTCCATCGGAGATTGTCGCTCTTACTGATGTTGTTAATGCTATGCTTCGTCATTTTAAGACCTCAGCTCCAGAGACCGTTAAAGCAACTTTTGAAAGTTGTGTGACTTGTGGTGGACCGCATCCCGACTATGTGTGTCTTGCCACCGATGGCAACACTTTTAATGCTTCTGCATCCGCATCAACCTATAATCAGAATCAAGGATATCGTCCTCAGGGAGAAACTAATTATCGTGCTAGCAATCAAATGGGACCACCTGGCTTTCCTCCCGTACAAAATAATCAAAACTGTTTCAATCAGAATCAAGGGTACAATCAGAACCAAGGAAATAATTTCAATCAAGGAAATCAAAGTTATTAAGCCCCGCCTCAAGTTGGACCTACGAACGATCTCTCAAACTACATGAAGACAAATGAAGTTAACATGAGAGCAATGCAAAATCAAATAAGCAATATGAGGACGGAATTAAAGAAAGAGATGGATACTACATTGAGTAGGCAGAACAATGCGTTCAAGAATGAGTTAACGAATGATATTAAGAACATGATGAGCAGTTTTTTCAAATGAATAGTCCCTCGAGTTCAGGATCACTTCCTAGTAACACCGTTGCTAACCCGAGAGGTGACTTGAAAGCAATCACTACCCAAAGTGGTATTTTTTATGATGGACCTCCAATTCCACCTCCTCTCTATCCTCTTCCCAAGGTGGTGAAACGGGAACCCGAGGTGATAAAGGATACAATGCAACCGAGTACCGAAAACATCCAACCTCCGGTAGTCCAAACTCAAGCTCCAATTGATGAGCCTGTTGTTGCTCTTAAGCCTAAACCGTCTATACCTTATCCTTCAAGATTTAACAAACAGAAGATCCGTGAAAAATATGATAATCTAGCTTCGAAATTTGTTGAAATCTTTAGGGAATTACATTTTGAGCTCAGTTTCGCGGATGCTCTTCTACATATGCCAAAATTTGCTTCAATGTTTAAAAGTCTCCTTAATAACAAAGAAAAATTGTTTGACTTAGCTAAAACATCGATGAATGAGAATTATTCGGCGGTTATCCTAAAACAGTTGCCCGAAAAACTTGGAGACCCCGGCAAGTTTCTTATTCTATGTGATTTACCGGAGATAGTTGAATGCTTAGCCTTGGCCGATCTTGGTGCAAGCATCAACTTGATGCCTTTTTCCATATGGAAGAATCTCTCACTCCCCGAACTTACTCCTACTCAAATGATTCTTGAACTTGCAGACCGATCGACTACTAGTCCATCCGGTATTGCCGAAGATGTCTTTGTAAAAGTAGGAAAGTTCCATTTTCTGGCCGACTTCGTAGTCGTTGATTATGTTGTCGATCCTCGGGATCCCTTAATTCTCTGGAGACCCTTTTTGAGGACGGCACGTTCTTTGATTGATGTTTACAGTGAAGAATTAACTCTCCGAGTTGACGATGAAGCCATAACCTTTAAAGTTGGTCAAACTTTGAGATACTCCTATAATGATGCTGAATCGGTTAATCAAATCGATGTCATCGACGTTTCATGTGAGGAGTATGCTCAAGAAGTTCTTGGATTTTTAGATAGTTCAACGAGTGGCAATCCCACTCCGTCTTCGGATCCTATCATTTCTTCTTCTTCCCCCTCTCTCACTCCTTTTGAGGGAGGCGACTTCATTTTGGAAAAGATCAAGGCGTGTCTTACAAATGATTCGATTCCATCGGGAATTGATGATGCCGACTTTGATCCGGAGGGAGATATTCATCTACTTAAAGAATTAATAAATAATGATCCATCATCTTCTCTCCCTCCGAAAGAACTTCATTTTGAGGAACTTAAAATGATTAAATCTTCTATTGATGATCCTCCGGAGCTTGAGCTCAAGGATTTACCGTCTCATCTTAAATATGCGTTTTTGGAAGATACGAATAAATTACCCATTATAATCGCTAAAGAATTAAAAGATGAAGAAAAGACCGCCCTTTTAAAAGTTCTTAAGTCACATAAACGGGCCATCGCATGGAAAATCTCTGACATTAAGGGCATAGACCCTCGTTTTTGTATTCATAAGATCTTAATGGAGGATGATTTCAAACCGGCGGTCCAACATCAAAGAAGGGTGAACCCGAAAATTCATGAGGTTATCAAAAAGGAAGTTATCAAACTCCTTGATGTCGGATTGATTTACCCTATCTCTGATAGTCCATGGGTAAGCCCCGTTTATTGTGTGCCTAAGAAGGGTGGAATGACCATAATTGAAAATGAAAATAATGAGTTGATACCTACTCAATTAGTTATGGGATGGCGTGTATGCATTGACTACCGAAAGTTAAATGATGCCACTCGTAAAGATCATTTCCCGTTACCTTTTATGGACCAGATGCTCGAACAATTAGCTATAACACCTCGTGTTTTAGGACAATGTGCGGCATTAATAAAGTCACCAATTATTTTTAGTATTGTACGCGTTTGTTCTTAAACCGTAAACGTTAAGTTAAATCGCGTAAACTAAAAATGATCATTCAATGTAAACGGGCATTAAACAATTAAATGTTTACATCAAACAAGTGTTATATGATTATTTAGAGGATAATTAATAACTTTGTTCATCTTATTTTTATTGGCTACGTAAAATGCTTACGTTTCGCGATAAAACACGTTTCGGCATTACACGGAGCACCAAAACCTTACTAAGCTTAAACGAATACCCTAGAGTATTCCCGAATACCCAAAATAATCAATATAAACATCACTTGGGAGCCTATGTGGCCGAAATTTGTCAAGATAGACCATGGGATATCAACTTGCCCTAAATATCTATGTTATTATAATTATCTTGATATTAAAGGAAACCATTTCACTTACATCATGGGTTAGTAAGTATCATGGTTAGGTTAAATTAGATTTTTTCACATAATAAATAGCATGTATACACATATTTCTTTCATAAAAACTTAGCAAAAATCTCAATAAATTTTCTTTTCTCCCTTCTCTCTCAAACTCACGGGCTTCTTAATCCCTTAGAAACAAAATCATAGCTTGATTGTATTTCACCATAATTAGTGTTTTATCATATCATTCTATGGTATTCTAAGAAGAATGAAGGGTTGGTTAAGCTTTGAAAGGCTTTTAAGAAGATATTGGCAAGATTAGGGTTTTTGGTAAAAATCTAGGGTTCATACTAATTTTTCATGCCTAGATGTTTAATCACAGGGTGTGATTGTTGTTATCATCTCTACTCTTCCTAACATCGGTTATTTCAAAAGCTTAATCTTTTCCAAAACTTAGTTTTTATGTGTTATATGCTTTACTAAGATAATCCACCATCTAGGTTACTTTTGAATATGTGACAATGGATTTTTACATTTGATTAATGTTTTGTACACTTACTTACATGTCAATCGGATGATAATATCATGTTAAAAGGGATGTATAAGGGGTTAAATTTTTTTGTTGGTTAAGTATAAACATGTTTAAGTGCAAATTAGGGTTTCTAAAAGTCAACTTATGAGTTACAAGTGAAAATGGTAGAATAACATGTTAATCTTGTTATCTTGGACTCACATGAACAAAACATAACCTAATGGACCTAATATATGTAAGACATAGATTTTAGGGTTTCTTAAGGGTTTTAACAAATGTGGTAAAGCTAAATATCCTAAAAACAAGTTTTAAACACATTTTGGAAAATAATATCTTAGGGGCTGTTTTGTAATTCAAAATTTACATATATGTTTTATGATTTTATAAAATACTACATGTCACAAGGATCGAGGGGTCATAAAGAACTCGAAAAACCGATTAATAACGAAGAAGATACGCCATTTACAAGTTTACGGATTAATACTTTTATAAAACAATTTTTATAAAAAGTACTATTCACCACAGAAACTTATACTTTATAAACATCAATAATATGATAAAACTTTCAATTACGAGAACGTGTTCGAAAGAATCACTAAAAACGGAGCTATAACGAATAAGATACGACTAAAACGGGTTTTACGTTAATTAAAAGTATAAAAATGATTATATAGCTGTTATGAACAGTAAAAACACTATTCATCACAGAATCTCAAAAACCTAAAAATGTGATTTTATGATCACTCATCTTAATACAAAAGCGTGGGCGTAAGAAACGCGAGAAACGGGCTTAAAACGACAAAGTTATGTCATTTTTAGTAAAGGAGTAATTATAAACGTTTTTACTTTATAATTACAATTTCACTTAAACAAATAGATGGTGATATAGCTATATAGATTATATATGTTATTAGTTATCGAAGTGCTATAATACTAGGGAGTTTCATAATGAGGCCTCTTCGGATGGCGTATCGACGAGTTGTTGGATTTACGATTTAAAGTGTCCTAACTCCTCGTACGTCATGTCATGACCTCTTAAATTATGATAGCCCGAACGATAGTACGATCACTTGATATAAATTATCATATCACTCACTTGAGGTGAGTTCATAGCCCCACACTTTTTACAGTTTTACTGATTTACTATTATTTGGGGTGGAAACATGCTTTGTTTTACAAATTGGACGCAAGTGGATATTTTGCATTGATTACATGTTTGCCTAAGTAGCGATAACCCAAGTTAAGCCCATTATCATGAACTGTCAATTGCATAGATGTAGTTGGGAATTACATTATGTGAGCGCGAATGTTATTTAATAGATCTATTTGGGAAACGACCTCCCCGTTCGGGTGACTAGCTATCACCGGGAACGAACGTTATAGCATGTCGAATCAGGGATGTTTCGGGTTAGAACATCATTTCGGGCTGAGTAGCAATATTTTGCGAACAAGACTGTCGAGCTTCAGTGTCATGAGCTTAGTGTAAATGTAATCTGGTTTTGTGATTGTTTGTATATGTTGTAACATCACGGGAAAGTCTTGCGGTCCTGCATAATTTAAATACATAAACCTATGAATTCACCAACATTTTTGTTGACGTTTTAAGCAATGTTTTCAGGAGGTCAATAGGCACGAGGTGCCAAGGATGCATTGGGTTACGTTTTGGATTGCACGCTTAAAGACTTTTATATCATATTTTGGGAAATCTATGTCATCTTTTGTAATATTAAACAAGGAACAAGTGAAGCTATAAGCTTTTGTAATATGTCTTTTAATTACAATCATGTATCAATTTAAAAGACTTTTTGTGTCGTTCTTATATATATCTTGTGCTGTTGATCTTGAAGTAACACGCCCCGGATCCTTATTCCGCTGCGACCCATTTTGGGGGTGTTACATTAGCAGGGAACGAATACTATTGCTTTTTAGATGGATTTTCTGGATATTTTTAGATTCTAATTGACCCACAAGACCAAGAGAAGACCACCTTCACTTGCCCTTATGGGACGTTTACCTACCGACGCATGCCTTTTGGCTTATGTAATGCTCCGGGCACGTTCCAAAGGTGCATGATGGCCATTTTCCACGACATGATCGAGGAAACAATGGAAGTCTTCATGGATGATTTCTCGGTCTTCGGGGATTCTTTCTCGTCAGGCCTCTCCCATTTAGACAAAATGCTCAAACGGTGCGAAGACACTAATTTAGTTCTAAATTGGGAGAAATGTCATTTTATGGTAAAAGAATGCATTGTTCTAGGACATAAGATTTCAAAGTTCGGGATTGAGGTCGACAAAGCTAAAGTTGATGTTATAGCTAAACTCCCTCATTTGACTTCCGTCAAAGGCGTTCAAAGTTTTTAGGTCACGCCGGGTTTTATCGTCGATTTATTCAAGATTTTTCTAAAATCGCCTGGCCGATGACCTATCTTCTTGAAAAAGAAACCCCGTT
This sequence comes from Tanacetum coccineum, assembly GCA_026074375.1. NCBI lineage: Eukaryota > Viridiplantae > Streptophyta > Magnoliopsida > Asterales > Asteraceae > Tanacetum > Tanacetum coccineum. The sequence continues at coordinate 1,938 of BQNB010101399.1, read as the reverse complement.
TATTTTTTCAAATGAATGTATTAAAGCATTTAATATACATAAAAAGAAGTTAACCGAAGCCCCGATTTTAGTTGCCCCCGATTAGGACCTACCATTTGAAATTATGTGCGACGCTAGTGATTACACGGTAGGTGCAGTCATAGGGCAACGTAAGACCAAACATTTTCAGCCTATACACTATGCAAGTAAGACCATGACGGATGCTCAAGCACATTACACTACAACGGAAAAAGAATTATTAGCTGTCATGTATGCGTTCGAGAAATTCCGGCCTAATTTAGTCTTGTCAAAGACCATAGTGTATACGAACCACTCGGCTTTAAAGTATCTTCTTGCTAAGCAAGATGCTAAGCCGAGATTGCTCCAGTGGATTCTCCTACTCCAAGAATTTGATGTCATTATTCGTGATAAAAAAGAAGCAGAGAATCTTGCGGCCGACCATTTGTCTAGATTAGAAAATCCTCATCAAGGTGATCTCGAGAAAAAGGAAATTAATGAAAAATTTCCTCTCGAGACCCTTGGAATGATATCTTTTCATGGTGATTCTAGTACCTCATGGTTTGCCGACATTACAAATTACCATGCGGGGAATTTTGTTGTGAAAGGGATGTCGTCCCAACAAAAGAAAAAATTATTTAAAGATGTTAAGCATTATTTTTGGGACGACCCCTACTTGTTTAGGATTGGTGCGGATCAAGTGATTAGATGATGTGTTTACGGACAAGAAGCTGTTGATATCCTCACGGCTTGCTATAATAGACCCACTAGGGGACATCATGGTGCCAACTACACTGCTAAAAAAAGTCTTTGATTCCGGTTTCTATTGGCCGACAATTTACCGCGATGCCCACGACATGGTTAAGTCTTGTGACTCATGTCAACGTCAAGGAAAAATCTCGCAAAAGGATGAAATGCCTCAAAATACAATTTAAGTATGCGAGATTTTTGACGTGTGGGGCATCGATTTTATGGGACTGTTCCCGTCTTCTCGAGGGAACAAGTACATTCTCATGGCCGTCGATTACTTGTCTAAATGGGTTAAAGCAAAAGCGCTCCCCACTAATGATGCTCGAGTCGTTGTTAAATTCTTGAAATCTCTTTTTGGCCGATTTGGAACTCCTCGTGCTATAATTAGTGATCGCGTTACTCATTTTTGAAATGACCAATTCGCGAAGGTCATGCTTAAGTATGGAGTTACCCACCGTCTTTTTACCGCGTATCATCCACAAATGAGTGGACAAGTGGAGGTGTCAAATCGTGGTTTGAAACGTATATTAGAAAGGACTGTAGGTGAAAATCGTGCTTCATGGTCCGATAAGTTAGATGATGCTTTATAGGCCTTTTGTACCGCTTTTAAAACACCCATCGGGTGCACTCCTTATAAGCTAGTGTACGGAAAGGCTTGTCATCTTTCTATCAAACTTGAACACAAGGCCTATTGGGCCTTAAAACATTGAAATTTTGTCCTTAAGACCGCGGGTGATCACCGAAAAGTTCAAATGAATGAATTAAATGAACTTCGGGATCAAGCTTACGAGAACTCTTTAATCTACAAAGAGAAAACGAATAAGATTCACGACTCCAAGATTAAGAACCGCGTTTTCAACGTTGGTGATCGAGGTCTTCTCTTCAATTCTTGATTAAAGATTTTCTCGGAGAATCTCAAAACCCGTTGGACCGGACCATTCATCGTTGCTTAAGTTTTCCCTTATGGAACCGTCGAGTTATCTCAAACCGACAGACCAAATTTCAAGGTGAACGGTCATAGACTTAAACACTATTTTGGTGGGGACATACCACTAATGGTTGTCCCGGATCTCCAAACTTTCCCCATGGACCACTAAATTCGGGGTCGAGTCAGGCTCGTGACTCGGTTAACAAAAACAAGCGCTTCATGGGTGGCAACCCATGCTTATCCCTAGTAATAGTATATTAGTA